>APFE030129057.1:217606-299648 GCA_000404065.3 Pinus taeda
TCATAGACATGATCCATATGTCTAAAAATAGACAGTCTAAAAATAGACTTTGCGCCATAATTTGCCTGCGGGCCCACTTAGTGAAGGCGACTCTTTTCACTAAGCTCCATCATCTTGTTGCAATCTCAACAATATTATGGTTTTCTTATGGATGAGTACTAATGTTTTCTGTCCATCCAGCTTGGATGGAGGGTTTTGCAGGGTTACCGGTTTGAGGTGAACGCCTTCAGAAAACCCTCGTTCAGACCTCGATTCTTAAGAGGGGCAAAGCCCATTTTCCATCGGGTACTTAAAGTCTCTTATGCTCTTTCGTTGCGGCTAGAGAGCCTTGTCTTTTTTTATCCTAAACGTTAGTCTTCTTAGTCTTTCTGGTGTCATTAATAGATTGAACAAGATGTATTTTATTTTAAAGAGGGTTTGGGCCGAGGCCACAGCCCCATCTGCTATTCATGTATCTTTTGGAGCGTTCTCACGCCACTGTATTGTCTAAACTTATAATACTTTGAATGGTATCAATGTCATTATACTTACTGTTATTTGTTTTAGTAAAATAGTAATTCTAGTTGATATTACTTAAAGTTCTATTGACACTTGGAAGGATCTGGAAACTCATCTGCTAGCATGCGGTCAAGTTCTTAAGGGGTTAATTATTGCAGCCTATGGTTTTGTTATGGTTCTTAGCCGCGTAAGCAATTCAGATCTTTCTAATTATTTTCCTTTGAATTCAGTCATCTTTATTTTTCTTTAACCTGGCTTATGCTATGTATAAGTTGGTTATCTGTGTGCATCCTTAGCTCCAACTCAAGGTTTTGATATTAAGATTGTCTATTGTTTAGACTAGTTTATATATTTCTTCAAAAGGAAACAAAATTCTCTCGCTGAATGTCCCCATATAGCAATGTAAATTCACTATAATTTTCTTTTGATTCTGCTGTGAATCTTGTACTATTGGCGTCCATAAGACCCAATAAAGATTATGCAATTTATTAATTCAAACTATCTACTCTAGGATACTTCTTCCCTAAATATGCGGGAAAGATTATCAATTCGACGTTCTATCAATTTTTCTTTTTCTTATTATACTCATACAAAGCTATATTTAGATTATATTTAGATTCAGATTTTCTCTCATGAACGTTCTAGCTTTTCCGTAGGTTTATTCTAAGATTTGGTTAAGTTGTTACGATATTTATGGATATTTTCCATCTGCTTTCTGTTGAACTTTTCCTTTACTTTATAACCCTGACTAAGATTCATTATGTTACTCTAAAACTAGTTTTCGTGTTTTCTTTTCTCAAGTTATACTAAACAAATATTGTCTACTTTCTTCAGTGTTCGTACTGTATTTTGTTAATTACATAATTATGAAAAAAACAAAACGATACTCCTATCATTTTCCATTATTCACTAATTCTGTACCTGAATTGCTCACATAATTCTTAACGAAGGAAATTTATTTCTTTACACCTACAAAATGACTTAATAATAAATTTTCCTAATATGAACAACTTATTATTATTAACTATTTAACAACTTGAATATAAACTCCATCTGTAAATGCTATCCTTAACACAAGAAGATTCCACTTATCTAGTTTATGCTATTCCAGATTTGGTCTACAAATAAACCTATTCTTTATATTTCCTCCCAACCGTGAGATTAGTATTCTAGTAAATCTCCCCCTGTGTTGTTCATGTTCCCAAGAACCTTCTTCTCTCCCTTTAGAACTTTGTTTTTCTCCAGCTATCTCGTCTTAACCAGACATAGCTATCACAGACTGTCTAACCCTTCAGCACAACTCTCCTTTCTCCTTCTTCTTTATGTTGAGCTCAAATACCCTTATCCTCTTGATCTTCTTGAGTAAATACTCCAGAATTTATTTTGGGACAAATAATTGTCTCTCATAACTAATTAACTAGTAAAACAATATTTACTAATAACTGCATAATTCACTTTTCCATAACTAATTTCAAAAATAGTTTATAATTTAAAATAGTAACAGTTTGTTTTGGTTGCAGTAGAAATGAATACTTACATTAACTGGGGATATTACATCTTCCCCTCCTAAAATGGAACATCGTCTTGATGTTTTCCTTCTACAAATAGACCCAGAAAGTTTTCTTTCATAACCTGCTCATCTTCCCAGGTGGCCTCTTCCGGGCCATAGTGTTGCCACTGCACTTTAACCTGGGTGATAACTCGTTTCCGCAACATTACTTCTCTCCGATCTAGTATAACCAGAGGTTCAACCAAGAAATCGCCTTTCGGTTCGACCTAAACATAACAACAAAATGCGTTAAGTCATTAACCAGTTTGTTTAATACATCTGTAAGGAGAAACTATATATATATATTACTTGAATGTCTTGCCATTTGATTACGTGATTAGCGTCATAAACATATTTCTTAAGTAGAGAAACATGAAAAACATTGTGTACACGAATATGACTGGGTAAGGCAAGTTGGTAAGCCACCGGTCTGATTCGAGCCAAGATTTGGAAAGGCCCGCAAAATCGGGGTGCTAATTTAGCACATCTGGACCATTGGAAGGTGCTTTTCGTGGCTCGTACTCTAATGTAAACATGATCCCCTACTCGCAATTCCCGGAAGCTCCTCTTCCGATCAACAAAGTTCTTTTGTTGTTCCCAAGCAACTTTTAAATTGACTCGTACCTTTTTCACCATCTCTTCCATTTCTTCCAACATGTCTGGCCCTAACATCAGCTTATCCTCTAAACCACTCCAACTCAGAGGTGTCCTACACTTGCACCCGTATAATACCGCAAATGGACTCATCTGTAAGGATGCATGGTACCCGTTGTTATAGGCAAACTCTACCAAGTGTAGGTAGTCTTCCCACTTAGTCGGTTGCTGCATTACGTAAGTTCGCAACATGTATTCAACAACTTGATTTACTCGCTCGGTCTATCCATCCGTTTGAGGATGATATGTAGTGATGAAGTGTAATTGTGTGCCTAATCCCACTTTATAAGTTGACTAGACAGGTATAAAATGAGCAGACTTGCTCAATTTGTCCACCACCACCATGATGGAGTCATTTTGCTTTCTTGATTTAGGCAGTCTAGTAATGAAATTGATGGATACAGTTTCCCATTTCCATTCTGGGATAGGAAAAGGGTGAAGTAATCCCGTTGGGTGTTGGTGCTCATCTTTCACTTGCTGGCACTCCAGACACTTGGCCAAATATTTTGCCACCTCCTTCTTCATACCAGGCCAGAAAAATTCCTTTCGTAGGGCAAAAATTATTTTCTGGTATCCGAGGTGGCTTGTATAAGGAATCTTATGATATTCATCTAAAATTAATTTTTTAAGATGTTTCTGATTAGGCACATATATCCTCTTCCTATAAATAAGCAAATGTTTTGCATTTATTTCATAACCCAATTGTTGTTCATGGCTGTTTGGAATTTTTTCTTGCTGCAATAAATGTTTATATGTTGGATCTTGCATGGCTGAGTCATGAATCTGCTAAAAAAAAGTAGTTCGTGATTCACTAAAAGAAATTTCATAAAACAATTTACCTTTTGACTTAAAGCATCTGCCACCCGATTTTCTTTTCCCCTCAAATGTATGATTTTGAAGTCGAATTCACTTAGGAAATCTCCCCAATGAGCTTCCCTAACATTTAAAGTGGGTTGTTTGAAGTAGTTAATCAGACTATGGTGATTAGTCATCAACAGAAATTTATTACCTAATAGGTAATGCTGCCACATCTTTAAGGCATGAATCATCACTGTCAGCTCCAAGTCATATGTTGAATACTTTTTCTCATACTCATACTCTTTAATCTTTCTTGACTTGTAGGCAACCACTTTGCCTTCTTGCATCAATATGCCACCTACACCTTCCTTGCTAACATCCGTACAAACCGCATATTCTTTGTTGGGATCAGCAATGCTCAAAATGGGTGTTGTGGTAAGTAGATGTTTGAGCTGATCGAAGCTCCTTTGCAATCAAGGGTCCATTTGAAGGCTTTTCCTTTCTTTTGTACAGAAGTAATAGGATATGCCACTCTAGAAAAACCTTCCACAAATCTCTAATAGTATCCCGCTAGACCCATGAATGATCTTATGTCAGCTACATCCTTTGGTACCAACCATTCCATAATAGTCCTTATCTTTTTTGGATCTACCACAATTCCATCCTTGGTGATGACATGTCCAAAGTACTAGATTTTCTCCTTAAAGAAATCACATTTACTGTACTTTGCGTACAGTTGGTGTTCTCTTAGGACTTGCAGAATAATACGGAGATGCTCCTTATGTTCTTCTATGTTCCGAGAGTATATCATTATGTCATCAATAAAGATTAATACAAATTTGTCTAAGAAAAGATGGAATATGCTATTCATGAGGCACATGAAGGTTGTTGGGGCATTAGTTAACCCAAACAACAAAACCATGAACTCATAATGTCCATAACGAGTCCTGAATGCAGTTTTTGCAATATCTTCCTCCTTTATTATGATCTGATGATAACCAGAGCGAAGATCGATCTTTGAGAATACGGTTGCACCTTTCACCTGGTCAAATAACTCATCTATATGGGGAGGGGGTATTTGTTTTTTATGGTCAACTTATTTAGCTAGCGGCAATCCATGCACATTCGCAGGGTTCCGTCCTTATTTTTAACAAATAATACCGGAGCTCCCCAAGGGGACACACTGGGACGGATGTACTTTTTATCAAGCAACTGTTGACGCTGCTTTTTTAATTATGTTAGCTCCAGTATGTTCATTCGGTAAGGTGCTCGAGAAACTGGGGCAGCTCTCGGAATTAACTCAATGGTAAAATCAATGTCTCTCTTTGGGGGTAGGCCCGATATTTCCTGAGGAAATACATCTGGAAAATTTTGTATCATAGGTACGTTCTCTAGTGACACAATTTTTTCTTTAGAGTCAGCATACCCTAATTGTATTGCATAAATGTGACAGTCTTTCTGGATGCATTTTGATAATTGGGAAGCTGTTATAGGTCTTAATTGCAGAGGTTTTTGAACACCTTGAATTTCCTACCTCTCCCCTACCTCATCTCGGCAACTAATAGTTTTGGTTTTGCAATTTATAAGGGACCAGTGTTTCTCCAACTAGTCCACGCCTATAATAATGTCGTATCACCCCAGGGATAACACATTCAAATCAACTATAATAGGTTGACTAGCTAATTTCAAAGGGCAATTACTTACTTTAGACAAAACTCTCATTTTTTCTCCTATGGATAGTTGTAGTAACCACAAATTTTTAAATTTAACAGCTTGCAATAAATTGCTCCACTATCTTGGGACTGATGTAACTTAAAGTGGCCCCAGGATCTATTAAAATATAATAGGTTTGGTCAAAAATAGTACCTTCAAATTCAACCATGGTTGGATGAAATTCAACGTGATGATATTCAAGAGCCACATTAATTTTAGGAATGCTCCTTGCCACTTCTCCCACAGTAGATGTCTCTTGTATTTGTGAGATTTGATCTGCTCCTTTGCAGTGAGGACATTTTTTGACATAATGCGGGCCTCCGCATCCCCAACACTGTACATGTGAACTGTTAGTTAATTCTGCTTCATTTCTACTAGCTTGCTCATTTTTCCTGGTTTCACTTGGTGCTTTAAATCTAGGTTTATTCCTATTCACATTTCGGTTAGTTTAACCCTTATATAGTCCTTTGTTGCCCGTGCCCTTATTCCCCTTGTTGTTAGGAATAAATTTACTGCCCTTTTTGTCAGCCCGGCTCTTAATCATATCCCCCTTTGGTTTATTTTGCTGACAGCAAATCTGTGCTTTACGGATAACTTCGTCCATGGTTTTTGGGTTGTCAAATTCTAGTCGTTCCTTCATGAACAATGGAAGACTACTGATAAACCGTTGTACTTTTGCTTTTTCTTCACGAATATAAGGGACGTATCGCAATAATGATGTAAACTTTGTTATAAACTCATCCATGGTCATTTGGCCCAAGCGAAGATCATGAAATTATTTTGCTTTCTCATCATAAAATCTTTCTATTAGATATTTTTATTTAAAATATTTCTGAAATTTCTCCCAAGTTATGTTTTTCTCATTGACTCTGCGGACTATTTTTACTCCCTATAATCACAATGTGGCTTTCCCTTGAAGCTGGAAAATGGCTAGACGGGCCTTCAAATTATAATCATACTCGTGCAGTTGGAAATATTTTTTCATATTAATTAGCCATGCTTCTACCGCCTCTTCTTGTTCACCATCGAAGAGAGGAGGCTTGATTTTCCGAAACTCCGCTTGGAGTTCAATATTCTACTTCTTCTAAGTCTTGTGATCGGACACATTACCTGATTCTTCTTCTTGGTTTTCTTCACCACGTTCCATCTCCACATTCTCAGTTCAAAACTCTTGTCCCCCTATCGTATTGTCATGCTCAGGGCTGGGAACTAGTGGTCGATGATTTTGCCTATTTGATAGACTTTTCAGGATCTTTTCCTACTCCTGCATTAATCTTTCGTTATCTGCCCGGAGTCAGGCCATTTCACCTTTCAATTCTTGTACAGTCGCCCGTATATTTTTATTAGGATTTTGCGGCTCATCACCTAGCTACACCCAAACCTCAGGATTGCCTTCCTGAAATGATGTTGGTCTTGTTCCCATTACGGTACCGTGTGGTAGATTCCCACTTCGCCTCATGCTGACTGCTCCCTTGTCCTACCTGCACATCACCGAATTTTGTTATTTATTTAATCCATAGGTCTCAGTTTGGAAACCTGAGTGCTCTGCTACCACATGTCACACATCCTCATTTAGTAAAATAAACAATATATATAAAAAAATTATTTACCTTGTCCTCTATGGAACCACATCCAACCCATGGTAAATATACATCTAAGGAACTTATACATCTGGACAATAATATTCGTTAGTTATGATATCATTTGATTTATTCAGCCAACTTCATTCCACTGTGGATTCGTATTTAAATAATTAAACTCATAATGTATTAGGAGATTTAGTTCACATCAACAAATTGACCTACTTATTGATTTATTAGAAATATTTATGTTACTGGTACCATTCCCAGACTGGCATATTAATTATAGTCTGGCCTCAGCCTTGTCATTCGGCCTTTTATATATGTGAAATCATTAATTCTGGATGGTTTCCAGCCTAGGTGGCAGTCCGGAATCCTCACAGCTATTCCACTCTTTTGCTGCCCTCGGGATCATCCATTCATCGATGGCCCTCGACAGTTCTGCAAATCGGATGGCATGGGAGCATTCTAGAGTTCTTTGCCTTGGGAGTAGCGATAACGCTTGGTCATTGTGCGTTACTAGAGGTAGTCGTTCGCTTGCACTATCTAGGGTTTCTCGTTTTGCTATGGCCTTTCGGTTCACCCTGTTCGTAGCTGCTCGCTGCTCGTATTATGCCATTATTATTTGGTATCTCGAGTTTGTTTCTACTTGCTTGAGGTTCTTCATTTGATTGTCTTGGAATTTAGATCCTGGTATCGCGCAGAAGGGTTTCCTCCGATGCTCTTCTCATGGTAAGTTTGATCGCCATCTCCCTGTGCAATATTTTTTAAGTTGTATTACGATTTTCTTGTGGATGAGTACTAATGTTTTCTATCCATCTAGCTTGGATGGAGGGTTTTGCTCGGTTAGCAATTTTAGACGAACACCTTGAGAAAACCCTCGTTCAGACCTCGGTTCTTGAGAGGGGCAAAGCCCGTTTTCCGCCGGGTACTTAAAGTCTCTTCTACTCTTTCGTTGTGGCTAGAGAGCCTTGTCTTTTTTTATCCTAAATGTTATTCTTCTTAGTCTGTCTGGAGTGATTAATAGACTGAACAGGATGTATTTTATTTTAAAGAGGATTTGGGCTGAGGCCACGACCCCATCCACTATTCATGTATCTTTTGGAGTGTTTTCATGCCAATGTATTGTCTAAACTTATAATACTTTGAATGGTATCAATGTCATTATACCAAATAAACACTTGGAAGGATCTGGAAACTCATTTGCCAGCGTGTGGTCAATTTCTTAAGGGGTTAATTATTGCAGCCTATGGTTTTGTTATGGTTCTTAGCCGTGTAAGCAATTCAGAACTTTCTAATTGTTTTCCTGTGAATTTAGTTATCTTTATTTTTCTTTAACTTGGGTTATGCTATGTATAAGTTAGTTATCTGTGTGCAACCTTAGCTCCGGCTCAATGTTTTGATATTAATTTTGTCTAATGTTTAAACTAGTTTATATATTTCTTCAAAAGGAAACAAAATTCTCTCGTTGAATGTCCACATATAACATTGTAAATTCACTTTAATTTTCTTTTGATTCTGGTGTGAATCTTGTACTATTGGCGTCCATAAGACCCAATAAAGATTATACAATTTATTAATTCAGACTATCTACTGTAGGATATGTCTTCCCTAAATATGTGGGAAAGATTATCAATTCGACGTTCTATCGAGTTTTCTTTTTCTTATTATACTCATACAAAGCTATATTTAGATTCGGCTTTTCTCTCATGAACATTCTAGCTTTGTTGTAGGTTTAGTCTGAGATTTGGTTAAGTTGTTACGATATTTATGAATATTTTCCATTTGCTTTTTGTTGAACTTTTCCTTTACTTTATAACCCTGACTGAGATTCATTATGTTACTCTAAAACCAATTTTCGTGTTTTCTTTTCTCAAGCTATACCAAAAACATATTGTCTACTTTCTTCAGTATTCGTACTGTATTTTGTTAATTACCTAATTATGAAAAATAAACGATACTCCTATCAATTTTCATTATTCACTAATTCTATTCCTGAACTGCTCACAGAATTCTTAATTTTTAGGTCTGCAAAATGACTTAATAATAATTTTTCCTGATATGAACAACTTATTATTATTAACTATTTAACAACTTGAATATAAACTCCATTTGTAAATGCTATCCTTAACACAAGGAGATTCCACTTATCTGGTTTATGCTATTCCAGATTGGTCTACCAGTAGACCTGTTCTTTATATTGCCTCCCAACCGTGAGATTACTATTGCAGTAAATCTCTCGCCGTGGTGTTGTTCCTGTTCCTAGGAACCTTCTTCTCTCCCTTGAGAACTTTGTTCTTCTCTCCCTTTAGAACTTTGTTTTTCTCCAGCTATCTAGTCTTAACCAGACGTAGTTATCACAGACTGTCTAACCCTTCAGCACAACTCTCCTTTCTCCTTCTTCTTTAGGTTGATCTCAGATACCCTTATCCTCTTCATCTTCTTGAGTAAATACTCCAGAATTCAGTTTTGGGACAAATAACTGTCTCTCATAACTAATTAACCAGTAAAACAATATTTACCAATAACTGCAGAATTCACTTTTCCATAACTAATTTAAAAAATAGTTTATAATTTAAAATAATAACAATTTGTTTTGGTTGCAGTATAAATGAATATTTACATTAATTGGGGATATTACAAGAATATATAATCCAACGTAAAAAAGTTCAATTATTTCTTAAAAAAAAATGTAATTTATTCAAAATTTTAATATGGTGTTTATTTATTATAGAATTAATATGTTGGATTTAAAATATTAATATTAATAAATGAATATAAGTGATAAATAAAAAATTCCAAGATGTAGAGTGAGATAATATTAACATGTATTTTAAAATATATTATATTAGAAAAACATTTCACTGTGTACAATGTAGTTTGTAAATAAAATATCTTAATGTTCATTTTAATATGTAATTAGGTGTATTATGATAGTTTTAATAAATTATACTAGGGATTAATTCTTATAAAATATGAAAGGGTTTGAAAAGTAACAGTGGTGGGGGGATTTGAGTGAAACGGGATCTCTGGTGGAAACAAGGGTTTGAAGCTCACGGATTCAGTAGACTGAGGTACAAACTCTGGAGAAGAATGGGGCCAAAGCGGTAGAGCTCCACAGAAGGGGGAAAACATTGGCCCGACAAATGGAAAACGCAAGGTCCATTGGGACCCCATCATACAAACAAATAATTATGAACAAGACGATAGCACAGGATGGGGTGCAGATGGCAGGTTATGAAAAGTTAGATCAAGAAAATTCAACCAGCAAGGGGAAGAAAGGCAATGAAGGTAATAATACTAAAAAACTGAAGGAAAAGGAAGAAAGCAAAAGAACAGAGAGTAGAGACAGCAAGAATCCAACCCAAGGACATTTCTCTCATGGAAACAAATAGGAGAAGGAGCAAGCAGGAGCAGAGGAATAGGTTCTAAATTAGGATAAAGAGGAACAAGGGGGAACAACATCAACACCCAACAAAAAAAAGAACCAAGTAGCGTGTAAGCCCAAAGCTGCAGAAACCCTAAGGGTTGTGATATCTGATCTGGAGATTCAGTCATATCGGGAACATATGGTTGAACATGTGGTGATATGCAGGTTCATGGGGTTCTGGCCAACAGAACGAGCTCTGTGTCAATGGATAAAGCAACAGTGGAAACCCAGAGGTGATTTAAGATTGCACTTGGGAGCTAAGGGTTTCTTTACTATTGCTTTTTCCAATTTAGAAGACAAGGATCAGATATTCTATGGAGGGCCTTATTTCTTTGCCTCAGCGGGTCTTTACATAAGGCCATGGAAACCCAACTTCGTACCAGAAAAGGAAACCTTCAAGCAGGTACCAGTTTGGATACGCCTTTTTTCCCTACCGATTGATTATTGGGGACATGCAGCTCTAGAACAAATAGGTAATAAGCTAGGGACCTTCATCAAGGCCTCAGCAGCAACATTGCAAAAAAGGTATACCTCTTGTGCTAGAATCTGCGTGGAAATGGATGAGTTGGGAGCTTTGCATGAGGGCCTATGGCTGGAATACAGAGACGAGGACTATTTCCAAGCCATAGACTATGATAAAATCCCATTCCGTTGCAGAAAATGTCATGAACATGGTCATTTAATTAGAGAATTCCCACAGAACAAGGTAGCAGGGGATCACAAGGATGGCAAAGGAGAGAAGAAGAAAGAAATATGCACTAGACCAAAAGCCAAATAGAAAGCAAATAGAAAACGCCAAACCAAGGCAAGCACTTCATAGGGAAATATGAGCAATGCTTTTGAAGTCTTGGAAATCGAGACGGAATCAGAGGACAACATTAAAGAACAAGAAACCACGAAAATAGGCAGATCTACAACAGTCCCAAATTTGAAAGAACCGGAGAAGAACCCTTTGAGTATCATTCCCCAAGTTAGAGAAACAACAGAGGGGGTTGAAGAAGACTCAGAAATGTTCACAAGTGAAATCGGGAGCGAAGATATGGAATTAAGCGATATACTAGAACAAGAAGGTATGGATCTACCAAACATGGTTGAGAACTGGAAAAAGAAGGGAATGGAACACATATCGGAAGAGGAGGTAAAGAGAATTAATGACATACTCATAGCACGGCAAAGAGAAGAGATGGAGCTGGAAAGAAAGAGCTTGGGTACAGCTAAAGGGCTTGGGGTCCGTACACAGGGAGTGCATCAAACCTCCACAAGTTCCAAGCATTGAAAAAAGAGAGGGCGAAGGACCAACAATGAGGCATTATAGGAATTGGGACAAATGCTCTTAAATTCTGGTAAGATGAAAGCCCTAGAGGCTTTTTCATTAACCTCCTAAACTCTGTTTAAAATGAAATTTTTGTCATGGAATGCTAGAGGGCTAAACAGCCAAACAAAATAGCATCTTTTAAAGAATAAGGTCCAAAAGGAACAACCAGACATAGTGTTTGTGCAGGAAACTAAATGCTCAAGCAGCACGGTAATCAGTATCAGCAAAAAACTAGGTAAGCGCATGGAATACTTAGAGACAGCTAGCAATGGATGGGAGGGAGGCTTGATCATTCGGTGGAATCCACAAGTAATCCAGCTCCTTTCCTTTGAGGCAGCCAGATCCTACATAGCTATAGAAGTCCAAGTAGTAGGAAACTCTGAGACTTATCTTTGTACCAATGTCTATGGTCCCCAAAAGCTAGAGGATAAGCTTCTATTTTTGAGAACTCTGCTTAAACTGAAGCTAAGATATCCCCGAGCTAAGGCGATCTTTGGAGGTGACTTCAACATGATCACCACACTCACGGAAAAGAGAGGAGGTATAAGGAAACTCAACAAAGACTCTGAAGCTTTCCTAGACTTTATTAAGTCGGCCAATCTAGTGTATGTTTTTCCCAGAAGTGGTGTTTTCACGTGGAACAACAAAAGGGGCGGTGAAAAGCAAATAGCCTCTCGTCTGGATAGATTTTTAGTAACAGAAGGTATACTGATGGAAGGAATCATTGTGGAATCAGATATTCTTCCCAGTGGAGGGTCAGACCACTGGCCCATCACATTGACTGTAGCAATCCAGGGCACTCCTAGAAATAAACCTTTTAGGTTCGAAAATGTCTCGCTCACTCATCCCGAGTTCATTCAGCAAATTGAACAATGGTGGAAAGAACCTTTGGTTATTAAAGGTACCAAAATGTATCGGTTACAGGGTAAGCTGAAACACATTAAAGCCAAAATAAAATATGGAATCAGGAAGTCTTTGGGAATATATTCAAAGAAAAAAACAAACTAGAGGAGCAATTAGAGCTTATACATGAAGAATGGATTCAAGGGAACATAAACCAAGAAACTGTGAACAAGGAAAATATACTTATGCAGGATTGGCAACTACGTTGCCAATAGGAGGAAACACTTTGGAAGCAAAAATCTCGAGTTCAGTGGCTTAAGGAAGGAGAACAGAACATGAAATTCTTCCATAGATTAAAAATGGACCACAGAGGAGCCAACAAAATTCTAAGCCTTAAAGATGAAGAGGGAGCCACGATACAAACACATCAAGAGATCTCCAACCTTCTTACTATGCATTTCAGCAGAATAGCTCAAGAACCTGGGATTGATAGAATGGAGGCCATTGATGAACTTACTTCCTCCTTCCCCAAGCTAATTACGGAGGAGAAAAACTTAGCTTTAACCCGAGAAATCACCCTGGAAGAGGTGGAAGAGGTCGTAAAAGAAATGCCTAATGATAAAGCACTTGGGCCTGATGGATTCACCATCAACTTTTACAAAGCTTGTTGGGAGATAGTCAAAACAGAAGTCTGGGAGGCAGTAGAGGATTCCCGGCGCTCAGCTTCAATCCTCAAGTCCCTCAATTCTACCTTCCTTGCCCTTATTCCAAAGGAGGAGGAAGCTAACACACCCTCAAAGTTTCATCCAATTGCGCTTTGCAATGTCTTATACAATATTATTTCCAAAGTAATAGCTAATAGAATGAAACCCATACTTCCAGGCATTATTTCAGAAGAGAAATTAGGCTATGTAGAGGGAGACAGATTTTGGACAACATCTTACTAGCACAAGAGATGATTCACACACTTCAAACACGGAAGAAAGCAGGTATGATGATGCAACTAGACCTATCAAAGGTGTATGATAAGGTTAACTGACACTATCTGGAAGCAATATTGAAAGCCTTTGGCTTTGCTGAACAATGGACAGTTTGGATCCTAGCTTTGGTCAAATCCATAAAATTTTCAATACTGGTTAATGGAGCCTCGACTACCCAGTTCTCTCCTTCGCGAGGCCTCCGGCAGGGGGATTATTTATCCCCCTTCCTTTTCGTGATTTTAATGGAAGGTTTAAGCAGACTAATACGTAAAGCTAAAGAGGAAGGTGTTATTGAAGGACTTCAGCCCCTGCCCTCAATTCCAGCAACTACTCACCAACAATTTGTTGATGATACGATGTTACATGGCACTTCCTCAATTAAAGAAGCTTTGGGTTACAAAAGTCTTCTCAATCTCTTCAGCAGGGCCTCAGGTATGGAACTAAATCTCTCAAAATCTTCTATTTTCTTTTTCAATACACACATAGTTGTTCAAAAAAATCTTTCCACCATCCTAGGCTTTAGAATAAGTATCCTCCCTTCAAAATACCTAGGAGTTCCGTTAACGGACAAGTCGTGGCAAAAATCGCAATGGGAAAAGATTTTGTCAAGCCTGGAAAAAAGATGTCATCATTGGACCCATAGAGCCCTTAAATTCGCAGGAAGATTGGTCTTAACCAAAGCAGTCCTCCAAGCCATTCCTCAATACATGCTTTCCATTCTTCCAGCTCCCAAGGGAGTACTGCAGAAGATAAGGGTCATCCAAAGGGCCTTTCTCTGGTCGGGTAATTTAGAGAAGAAGAAATGGTAGCTTATGGCATGACATAAGTTATGCAAACCTAAACATCTGGGAGGGCTGAACCTGCAGGACCCATCCACGGTTAACCATGCCCGCGGTGCAAAATTATGGTGGAGGTGGCTGAAAGAACCTAAATTACCCTGAGCCAAACATTAGAAAGAAAGGTACGCCCAAAATCATAGATTGCAGAACTTAATCCGAATGCAAGACACTCCAGAAGGCTCACCAATTTGGAAGCTAGCGAGAAATAACCAGCACATAATCCAGAAGAAAAGTTTTTGGGAAATTCGTGATGGAAAAACAACCCTTTTTTGGGATGATGCATGGCAACAACTCCCTAAGTTGGAAAGCCCTGAATTCTTAGATATCCAAAGAAGCAACCATGAGCTAGGGAGAACCACAGTGAATTAGTATTGGAAACCTAATGAAAGTGACCAGGTGTGGAGAACTTGGTTATTCAATGAGACAGATCATTTGACTGAAGTAAACAACGATTTAATGGACTTGCGAACACAGCTAGCCAAGAGAAGGATAAGGAAAGCAAGGGACATTGACCAATTACGCTGGGGAAAACTTGAAGGAGGTAACTTCACGCTTAGAGAAGCCAGAACGCACATAGAATATACTGAGCAGGAAGAAAAGGTCAAATGGCATAGCAAAGTTTGGGACGCCCAGCTTGGCCGAAGATCAAAACATTCTTATGGCTCCTAATGCACAGAAAAATGTTAACTTGGGAGAATTTCTGGAAAAAAGGATTCATAGGTCCTTCTCACTGCCCCATGTGCGGAACGGAGGAGGAAACCATGAATCACCTCTTCAACACCTGTGATTTGGCAGACAGTATATGGAAATGGGCGGAAACCTTTCTTCAAAGGACGGATCGGGTTAGGAGTTCAATTCAAGAAACAATCGAGAATTGGAGTGTTAATTTCTCCAATTCCCAATTGGTTAATACCATTTGGAAACTCATACCAGGGTTCATAGCATGGACAATTTGGAAAGAAAGAAACCAGAGAGTTTTCCTAAATGAAATTAGAGGCATAAACCACATGAAAGATACAATTCTTCAAGACATCAAGAAAACGGTTCTTGCCAAAGGAAGAATAGAACAGGACAAAAACATCTCTAGTTCAGACTTACAGATTCTGAAAGCTTTTGACATTGACATGGGAACCTTCGCGTCTTCTTCGAATCGTCGACAGGAGCTAAATACCAGTGTGAATTCCTGGATTCTGCCACCGACAAGCTTCCTCAAACTCAATTTTGATGGAGCCTCCAGGGGAAATCTGGGACCTGCTGGCATTGGAGGTGTTCTTAGGGATAGTAAAGGTAGAATTCAGCACATTTATAATCAAGCGCTAGGGGAAGGAACTAATAACAAAATGGAATTCGCAGCACTGGAGCAAGGTTTGAGAATTCTCAGGAGACTGAAAGCTGGAGCCACCATGGTGGAAGGGTGCTCTCAACTGGCGGTTACAGCAGCAAGGAGATTGTATACAGGGGCCAAAACAAGTAAAGTCACTCGGCAGTGGAGGCTTGTCAAGGTAATGGAGATCATTGCAGAACACCTATCTTGCCTGGATGGTTTAATTTTTCAAGCAGTTAGACGCAAGGCTAATACAGTGGCAAATCACTTGGAAAATTATGGAATTGATAATCCCTTTGCCAACTTGGACAGCTATTGGCAGGAAATCACATGCACAGAGCTGAGAAATAGGTGCACTCTTCTTTTGAGGTAGGACATCATTTAACGAAAGAAGAGGCTAAGGGGTACGAAGATCTTCGCCTTATGTGGAGAATGATGCCACCCAATCGAAGGGACGAGAGGATAAGTGGTTAGCAGGCTAAATGAGTACAAGGAAGGAAGTGGAATTCAATTTACAAGCACGTAGGGATTGTTCCAAGGAGTGCAATGAACAAAATTATGGGCACCACCAGCATCAAAACATAATAGAAGACACTTGGCACTCAACGAAATGGTTCAAGCGTGGCAGACATAATAATAAGGATTCGACTTATCAACAAAAATGTAAAAAACGGAGTAGTAGTTATTATGAATGGACGTGCGATCATGAGTTGACAAGATGGGAAGCCTCAAGCGATGCATGGTTTCCCTCTTCTATAATTACAGTCTCCAATCGCAAGAGCAAGGCATTGCTCTCCAACGGAAATCAGCTTAGTTGCAATTGTGGTCTCAGAAGGTTTTGTTTCTCTGTTCTCTGCTATAGAAGAATGGCATGGGAGGGTAGCCAAAATGCTTCGGCCAATAAAGACTTACAGATTGCTAGGGAGGCTTATGAAACGAGAACTTCACTGAAGGAAAAGCGCAAAATTGAGGAATTGGAAGCAATTGTTGCAGAAGAGGAAGAGAACTTGGAGGAACATGAGCTGGAAAAGGAAATGGAATGGATCCAGGATCCCGACACGACTACCACTCGGGCAACTCAATTTGTTCACACACAGGTGGAAATGTGGCGCATGAAGACAATGTTAGCGAAGGCTATTAGTATGCAAGGAGAACATCTTAATCAGGCTCATCAAGCCATCTCAGTTTTATTTGCGGATCATACGTCGGTTCTGGAGGCCCTAGATTTCAAAATCAGTTCTCTGGAGCAACAATTTGGAAATATCTCCAAAAAGATGACTGTGCTGATTAGTCTTCTGAGGCACACTATATGCCAGGATGCCTCTGTTGTGGGGGAAGGAGTGGAGGAGGCCACGGGAGCCAGTCAGGGGAAGCGTTCTTCTCAGTGCCCACCTCTGCCCAGCAAAGCCACCACTTTGGCCAACCAAGAAAACGCCACCAAGGATTATATCATTCTCGGGCTGTAGTGGCTTACTATGGGTGTCTCAGTGTGCTTTTGATGTTCAACATTTGTTTTGTTTCGGTTTCGCAAGTTTACTGGTTAATTATATGTTTCTTTGTTTCTCATGTTAACTGATCTTCTTCATAGTTTTCTTTGTTTGTCTCGGTGGACCATGTGGTTTGCTTTATCTATGTTTTCCAGAAGCTAAGATGGATTCCCTGTTTTGTTGTCCCCAACCTTTCTCTGTGCCACCCTATGTGGTGAGCCTTGGGGTCATTATGACAGTCTGTGCGAATGTTAAGCATTGTAATCAGGCAAGGGTGCCACTCTTTAGTCTGCACGGGCAGACCTTTTTGTACTATATATATTCTATGACTTAATATGAAATGTTGATTTACACAAAAAAAAATAGTTTTAATAAAATTAAAATTAAAAATATTTTTATATAATATCTAAATATAATATAATATAAATGTATTATTGAAAATTATATAGATCTGTCTTAATTCTAAATCTACTAAGAATCTAAAAATATTAAAATATCTTTAAATACAAAATAAATATTTACATCTTAAAAATTAATTCCCTCTCCTCATTTAATAAATATCAAAATTAAAATAAATTTATACTAATTCTAGTTAAATATATAATACATCCTAACATAAAATGACACATTCAAACTCAAAAATATATTTAAAAAATAATAATATTTCAAAATGTAACCTTTTAATCAATACGTTACCTTTAACAAAGAGATATGTAATACACTTAAAATCTAACCTAAGAAAAAGTAAATAACGCATCGAAAATTAACAAATTGTAAAGTGAGAGTCACGAGCAGACATGAAAAAAAGCACAAATCCTCCCGAGAACATTACACATGGTTAAAAAATACATGTTTAAAAACTAATAATAGAGAAAAAAAGGCTAAGTAAGAATATTTTTAAGATATAAGTTTTTATAAACATAGTCAATCGGCTGACCGTAAGAAATACTTTGAAAATCATTAGTATTGAGGGGTTCACGATGTTAGGTTGATGAATTATGCAACAAGGAGGATTTGATAATTTGACATCCTGATACGGGATAGCCTAAAGGCTTAAAAGAATCTATGGGATAGTTCTTGGTTATGAATCTTATTGAGTTATGTGATCCGGGGTTAAGGTTAAAGTTAAGGTTAAGGAATTTTGTTTTTAAATTTCTAAAACTTCAATCTCTTAAATTTCCAAAGAAAAATATGCTTCTAAAATAGAGCTTTTTAACCTGTCTTGAGTATTGAAAATGAATGTAATATGATAAATATATTCAAGAAAGATTCTGAAGATATATAAGTCTTTACCATCTTATAAAGGCATCCAAAACCACTAACCACAACTATTTTATTTCTTAAAGAAGACAAGAGACGACCCACAACGAAACCACTACTTCACCAAACTAAGTGAGGTTCTTCTCACTCCTTTGGTAGTGCAACTTCACATTTGAACTCCAAAACTTAAAAACAAATAGGCCAACATCCTAGCTTATCTCTAGAGAACAAGATCCTCTTAAGAAGAGAAGAACTTTCATCTCTTCTCATGAAGGCGGGGATACATTCACAATTATTCTATCCCACAACGAGCTTGGGAAACACTTATTCACACTATCGAGTATAAGAAGAGCCTTAGGCTCAAATCAACTTATGCATCATACTTCACAAACCATACATGTCATATCCATGATAGGAAACATGCCTCAAGGCATCCCTCTATATATACATAATTCATTCACATGAAAAATAATAGTCAGTAATCAAGAGCAATGCAAATTTATCTATCTCATCATTATAACATACTTAGTAAACCATCACAACAAATTTTAGCTCATCATCACAAACATACACAATAATCCAACATAACTTGAATAATGAAACATTAAATAATAATTTCAGTTCATTAGTAGTGAAATGGACACACGTATCTATTTCATTTGAGCTATTGAAAATTGAAGAAAAAAGAGTCACTCTCCACCCAACCATAGGCTTAGCTACAATATAATATTTCTTACAACTAGCCGTTTGTGAACTAGACCCAATGCATTAAGGGAAAATTTCTCTTGGGGATATAAAGAATTCAAAATCAAGGTGGAAGATCTGAAGGTCACTCTCCATAACATACATGAATCAAGATTTTGTTCTTTGGTTACTGTGTTAGGGCCTAATAACATAATAAAGTATGGTCGTCATGGACCTACACAACATTGAAAAATATACCTTCATTCATTTAATAATTCTCAATGCCTGGCATGATTGAATATACAAACCACCTAAAGTTTCCTTAAGGTCTTGTGACTCAAAACTTCTCACTAATTTCCTTACTCAATTTATTTAAAATCACAAATTCCACCTAAGCGAATTGTAACTCAATAAAATAGACAAAATTTTGATATTTGATAAAAATAAAAACAATATTTTAATATTTGTATTTGATGAAAAAAACATTTTTAATATGTGATGAAATCCAGTAATAAATTCTAGAAATTTTAATAATATAATCTTTTATATATTATATATATATATTAATGACATGATTACGGCAAAATGAAATCAAATTTCAAACCTCAATAACATATCTTAGATATGATCGTATTTTTAATCCCTCTGTCAATGTAACACTACACTTAGAATCAGAACCAAAGACTGGGAAAATAAAAAGGAGGAAGTAAATGTTGATGAACGTTAACAAATTGTAAAGTGAGAGCCAGATAACATAACAAAGAAGCCTTAAATTGACGATAACATTAAAATTTATTTAAAAGATACTAAAAAATAAAATTTATTTTAAAATTAAGTAAAAATATTTCTAAGATATAAGTGTATTATCATATTTTAGATGGGTGGGTAGGGCATCTTGGATTTAGGAAATTTAACTTAGTCTTATTATATGTGAGACAAGAGGTTCGTTTGAGGTTTTTTTTAATGAAAAAGGTCTATGACAAGACATAATTTTTGGAAAATATCTTTAGTAATCAAATTTGGATTGCAGCTCGGGTGCTATCAAATCTCAAAGCATCTCTCATTTGGCGTAGTTTGATGATTGATAACCCTTGGTTATGTGGTAACCTATACTGACAGGTGGGTGACGAGGAAAAGATTCGCATAGGCTTGGATTCTCCAATTTACGTAATTGTTAATAAATAATTCAAAAAAAGGTGGTGTAAGAAAATTGTTTTTCGCTTTATTTATATCGTTGTTAAATTATTATTGTTGATTTTATTTATTTATTTTTTCCGAAGAATATTTTGGTAGATTCACTAGAAGTGATCACATACTATCAGTAGGACCTAACTTTAAGGGTCTCGAACCCCAAGGGCATAGAGGAAAATTGACCCCGTCGCCTTTCATTAACAAGGTGCTTTAGTGATGGGAACTCGACTAATTGAGCTAAACCTTTGTGGCTTAATATTGTTGATTTTAACTAGTAATTTATTAAAATATATATTTTTGTTTAGTTAAATTAAATCAATATTTATAGTTATGTATTTTTTATTCATTTTATTTCTATTTATAATCAATAATAGATAATAAATAAATATTTGTAATTATGTTTTTTTGTAAGTAATTCAAATTTTTATTTCCAACAAATTGTAGATAATACAAGGAGTAGAGAGATTTGATGTTTGGAGTTCTATGCTTTTTCGACACTATATTTCATTAGATACAACTTAATTTTTTTGCATGTTTATTATCAATAATGTAGGTAAATGTTTAGTGTTAACATTTTTGATGTTGTATATTTTTTAATTTACATTTAAGACAAATAAATTACTTTTTAAACGAGCTTAGTTGTTTGAGGTATGAAAAAATTATATTTACTCAGGGTGGAGAGAAAACATATATAAAATTCATCAATCACCACATATGTATTGTATAAAATTATTGTCCAAAGATTTGATGTGAAAATAATCAAATTTAATGACCATGCATCCTACACTATTGCCACAATATGTGATTGAACTCACAACTTTTGTCGAGAAAAAATTGGTGTAAAATTCTACCCCAACCATATCGAACAACAATTTTGCCTAGGATACCTTCCTTATCAAGGAGAGGTAGGCCCAATATATCAATAAATATTAAGCTCTCCTCATTGAAGGTTTACAATTTTACAGTTTAGAACTATGAAGCTTTATCATTAAACAATAATGGTTAATTCATTTACGTTGATGACAAATATAACATGGTGGGGCATTGGAATTTGTGGATTATGATATAAAGCATTCCAAATTTACGATCATGGACTTTTTCATATGCCTTAAATAAAAATGTTAAGCTAATGATCCAACAATGAAGTTCTATATAGAGGGACATCACACAGAATTAGGCATATTACACGTTTCTCATTGAACAACTTGATGACCCAATAATGCATGTTGTGGATGAATCTTTTGGTTTTATGAATTATTTACATATAGATGAGAGGGATTTGTAAGTTTAATGACAAAAATCTAGTCCCATTTTGTAATAAGGATTGAGCATTTTACTGATAAATTAAAATGATTTCCAATATATCATAATACAACCGACAATGATTATTTAATGATTTGCAATACACCATATTACAATTGGTAATGATCATTTGGACATTTAAACAATGCATTGGGATCATTTACTTGGTGTAATATCATCACTTACGAGAATTAGTGAACGCTAGTTGTATATATATCCTACATGTGTATGATTGTTAGTTGTCATGGTTGTTTTGTTTGTGTTAATGTGGTTTTTTATTTAACTACACATGCCTCTTAAAATTTGACATAATTTTTTGTTTGAAAATATATAATGAAACTTGCATTATATATGAAAGGTTATCAACCTGAAATCAATTTTTTTTTTTAAACGAGTTTTTTTTTTCTTCTGATCCTCCCTTCATGTGGATCATATTGCAATGTTCTCTTACAATGCTTCGATCTCATTTTGGTTATAAGTTCATTGATAGACACATAGTTATATGTTGGTGTTTGATAATATATGTTGTGTTAAAGTAACACACTTGTCTTTTCTTAATTTATAATGGTTATGAGCCTCATATACAACAGTAAGAAATAAGTGTATTCTTGTTGACCTGGAATATATATATATATATATGCTTCCAGTTGAGAGAACATTAATTCATAATGGTTATGAGCCTCATATACAACAGTAACAAAGAAGTGTATTCTTGCTAATCTGGGTTGTATATATGCTGCAAGTTGAGAAAACAATAGCACCCAGTAATAAAATACAAATAGAGAATGAATACCACACTATTAGAAATGCTTGAACAACTGCATAGAAATGTAGATAATGAGTGGCTTCCACAATATTGGTTGTTACAACAAGTATATGGTCTTTATATTGATTGTATGGTTGATAGAAGGATGAATATCAAGTGACCAAGAAGAGGTAATGCCCAGAAATGAGAATGACTACCTTTCCCTTTAGTGCTCACACCTCCATGTTGTAGATGCAACTCCAAGATGGTATAAAACCCCTGTTGGTAATGTACTGTTGACGATGCTGGACCCGCTAACATTCAGGGGATCTCCTTGATATGAAGTCCCAACTAGACCTCACACCATTTGGTGTAGGAGTCCCATCTGGTATGATGGCCCAGTTGCAATTATCTTAAAGATATGCCTTAGCTCTTGCTTGTTAGCCTATGAGAGTGGTTTACTTAGTCTTCAAACAACGAGGTTCGTGTGCTTGGTGAGTGCTTAGTGTCTCTTGTGTCAAATTTCTTTCACTGCAGAGGGAGAGGGTGGAAGTGAGTCTAAGGTTGAAAGGGAATAGTCCCAATTCTGCTAGAGACACACAACACAACAGGACATGCGCAACTTTCGGTGGAGTAGTCCACACGGATGCAACGGTCACAAACACAAGGTGAACAGATAGCACATACAACACCCAGCGGAATAGTCCACACGAGTGCGACAGATGTTATAACAAGTTTACAAGAATGAATTTGTCAAGTGTCTAGTGGAATAGTCCACACGAGCGAGACAATGTTAACAACTAATACAACACATTTCCAACAACATATGCACTAAAACAACCGAAATAGTTCAACTGTATTAATATAGGTTAAAGAAACATGCATTAAAAGCGTCAAAAGAATAGTCTTACAAACAAATACAATACATCTGTGAAAATGTGTTGGCCTGTTACCAGGCTTCTGAACTAAGCGAAAGTTCCAAGACACATCCGTACACCATTACATCACTAACCCTGATAACGGGGCGTTGGAATCATTGCTCGCTCCTCGAAGAAAAGACTACAGACTCTCAAGGCTATGTGGGAGGAGCCAAGGTGAAAAGTCCTTTACATGTACAAATGAGGGGTATATATAGCCAAGTTTTAACTTGACCCTTGTGACCGTTCGACTTCCCTCATGACTATTTGACTTACATGACTCTTCAACATTACATGACTCTTCAACTTTACATGTGGGTCTCTTGGAATTCCACGTTACATTACATTTTACAACAATATGGCCCACAGTAGTGATGTGGCTGAGGCAACTCATGACACAACTCGACATGACACTGCAGGTATGCACATGTTGGATGTGATGTTTGTGTCAAGCTGCTGTGCCACTGAGTGTTGAGTGTGCCTGTGGTGTAACATAGCTTCACCTCCACATGGCAGAGTGCATGGAGTCTTCAACAGTCTTGGTGTCCACTTCATAGGTCATACATGTGCATGTGTCTCCTTCGCTTCCTACTTGGTACGCTTTGTGTGTTCGTCCATTCATGAACAAGTATCCTAGCATGCGCTCCTTGTTCATCCCGTTCATCGTCACGCCATGTCTTATCCATGTACCTGTATCTACAATCACTCATGAAGAGACGACATCAAATCCATAAATTCCCTAGTATACCATGATGAATTGTCTTTCATTTTCGGGTGCAGGGGACTGGGAGAGAGGACAAGGCTCTGAAACAATGCAAAGCACATTTCAGGCTAGGATGCGGGCTCCGAGGCAATGTCAAGGAAAATTTTGCAGAGATCACTGGGAGGCTGAGATGAGAAGTCCAGAACAACAGTGACCATCTGTAGGATCTGGCTTGGTTGGAGGGTAGAACTGTGCAAATTTTTCTGGGAGGTAGTGCAGGCAGCAGGGAGGACACTGGCAATGAAAAATGTGTAGATTCTCTAGGGAGGATGGCATCGGGTTGCAAGATCTTACTGGCCAAAACTACGTAGAACTAGGAAGCTGGCCTGCAGGACATGTCTGCGCAGTTTATCGGTTGAGTGGGGTGTCGAGCAACTGGAGGACAACCCAAGAAAACTTCATAGTTTTCAGGAGGAGCAACAGGCCGGCTGACACGGCGACTAGCTAATAGAACTGCACAAATTTCAAGGACAATGTAGTGACAAGCACCGAGTGCCTGTCCTTCATGTCTGCGCAATTTATTTAGTCAACAGAGGCAAGCATGTTGGCAGCTTTTCCGTAATTTTTTGGAGTGAAGCCCGAGGTCATTGCCTGGTCAAACTCTCAAGTTGACCAGCGGGAGGCTTGATATATTTGGTTGCGGGCAATGCATATTGAGATGGTTGGCATAACAACTTCTATGCTTTTTTGGGTGACAGTCAATCGAGTTGATTCCAAGATTGCGTAGTGAAGATTTCCTCGGAGGCAGCCTCAAGCTCTGCGCAATTCTGGGAAGTAGTACATGATCACTGAGGGCTGAGACTGTGCAGTGCAGCTTAGTAGAGGTTTGATTGATGGAGAGTGGTCTAGTCGATATACTTTAGGAAAAATGGCTAAGTGTATGAGCGAGCGAACTCATGAATACACGAACTTGTGAACACACACTCAACATGAGTCGATGACAAGACACCTCAAACCAACAAGACAACATATGCTCAACATGAATGACTATGGAACTTTCTAATGGTGAAAGCGACAAGTGCGACACTTCGGATAGACCTTCGGACGACCGTGACAACACTTGCGCAATAGTGCTTACAACATCCTTTGTGAGTGCGATAAATGTTTACATAGCGAACACAACTCAAACACAAACCTTCAACATCACCAGAACAAGGTCACAAGCATGACAAAGCAATCAACATGCCGAAGATAGAAATTGGTCAAACAAGCGAGAAGGAAGCAAGACATGTGGAGGAAACATGTGAAATGACTTTTTTGTGTTTATGCATATGCATGTTACTGAGGACATGATGATATGGCAATGAAAATAATTCTTGCAAACTCAACTAAGAGGTGTACTTTGAAAGGTGTTCTTTACTTACCATACTTACCCTCGAGATGATCATGCATTTGACAGAGTTTGCATGCGGTCCTGATCTTTTCCATTACTTGGTCTCTTGGTCCTTTTCCTCAACTCCTTGGGAGTTATCTCAACATGTCACTTTTTCCTGTAGCCACTAGGTGATGGATCAACATCATTTCAATGGGAAGTGATTGTTGTCAAGATGAGGCCATGGGAGACCTATCTGCACAGTTTCTACATGCAAGACCGATAGGACAACTTGGAAAACACTGCGCAGTCTTGAGGCACAAGACACTGTTGTGGGATGGGGATCCTGGGAGGACACCTCTGTGCAGTTTCAGAATAGAGGACAACCGTACTTCTCTGTGCATTTATGGAGAGCAGTGTTGGTTTCCTGACTACCATACACATTTTTGGAGAGTAGTGTTGGCTGGGGTCTCTGTGGGTCGCGAGTTTTAGCAGGCAAGGGAGGAAGATTGATGGTCGCAGAAGCAAAGTGAAAAGCTCTAGGAAGTTGAATGAGGCTAGGTTGCTTGGGAAATGGCTAAGTGTGAGATCAGTGACATAGATGTAAACAGTAATAGGACTTGACTGTGATTGCACATGAACACGTAGTGACACAACATAGACCATCCATAATTCATAAGACATACTTTTCTTGATGCAACAACCTTCTTGACAAGAGTGCATGAAACGAGTGTGAAACATGTCTATGTGATGACAACCACTCATACACACACAATTCCCTTGAAGCAAAACAACATTCCCTTTGCATAACAAACAACAACCCCTATGCCCAAAGATGACACATGTTGCATAAAGATGAGAACACGGGAAATTCTTAAGATCAAGGAGGGGAGATTGAAATCATCATCTTACTAACAAGTGACCAAGGATGATCAATCACACGATCCAAGGTAGGCTCCAAAATTTTCATGCGAACCAAAATTTTGGAGGGTGGTTGTAGTTGCTACAACATGTACACAACTGAATCAAGTATCCACGCCACCCAAAAAGGAAGTTAACTATCCCTATTTCTATTCTCAACCACCCACAAGAAGTTCACACCCAACAAGGAAGTTAACAGTCCCTGCTTATGATCTCAGCCACCAACAAGAAGTTCACACCCAACAAGAGGTACCATGACTTCCCATATAGTATTCTACCCAGGAAAGAAGATAAGGCCTTAGAAATTCATCTTCTTCAGACTTGGGCTTAACCATTTTCTTCTTCACCTTATATCTTCATGTAAGAAAGCCTAGTGCAGAAACCATGACAACAATCCAAACCCCTGATAAATGTCCTAATGCTCTGATTTGAGACTTGTTTCAAGGATTTGATCTCCTGATGTTGGTAACATTCTCCAGAGTCATTCTGGAAGAAACGTGCAACACAAGAATCATATTATGAACTGTGAATATTAGAATTGACACAATTTAAAGAACCACAAGTCCACTAAATGTTGAGCCATTGACCAATGTATCCAAACCAATCCCCATCTCTGAAATGAGTTCAGGTTTTGTAAGCTCCTCAAATTCATTTATTGCAGAGGAACAAACTTCATCAAATGTCTCGAGGTTGGAAATTAAAAATATTTGAAATTTATAAGTAAAGAGGCATCTGTGAACCGGGAAAATACCAAACAGAATGTCATGAACTTGCTTGAAAAGTTGAAAGAATGAAATAGAGCATACCTTGTGTGTGTAAAGAGAATCCCATTAATGCGAATGAAATGAATTTGAAAAGCCTTGTTAACCTCTGAAATATTCAGTGGTTTTCTCTTTGATATGGTTGCCCCTTGTTTGTTATCTTTAAGGGAAAGCCTCCCATCACCTCTCCTTCTTCCTCTCCCACCAACACCTTTTCTATGGGTCTGCTTGGTTATCGACACTTCCATCTCAGGAACCAACTGATAATAATGCTGATGATTCTGTAGAAATACAAATCAAACTAAATCCTCAATATATGAAAGAACTGAGCAAGAAAAATACTCTTAACATACACTATGGAAGAATAAAGCCCGAACTAAAATTGGAAATTCTCATAAGTTATCAATGGGCATATGAATAATTGGCTCTAATAATAATAAAATGGTCAATGCAAGACAATCAAGAATTTGTAAACCTGATGTACAGTAATAAAATGTTTGATAGGGAGAAAGATCCATCATCTCTTATTCATGCAACAAACTATTGTTCTTACAAGTTAAATAGTAACAATAATCTTCAAGAGACTAGATATAATACACTAAACGAACATACCATTGCCTACTTTAGCCCGTGAACACCTGCGTGAAGAACCATACCAGATAAAAATTATATTCAATGTAATCATATTTACTTCACAGGAAAAAAGATGAATACCTTGTCAAATATAATAATCAAATTGTCTCTTGCTGTAGAGAATGGAATTTCAACTACCAAGCTTCGAAAGTCTTTATGAGACACTAAAGAATGAGCTTAGCATTTGATAAAACCCTAAAAAGACTACATGCTGAAAAACCCTGACTATTTTTTTAGGTTTTATAAGGATTTTACAAGTATCGGGGTCAATTTTACAAGCTTGCTTGTGTTAGTCTAGCTTCTCACTGACTTGAAAATTTAGTAGGCAGAAAATGTAGCTAGAGTCAAAATGACATAGAAAAGTTTGGTTGCCACAATGATTACCTAGAGCTTTAATAAGCTTATTCAGGCTTTTCACTTAATCAATTTTTTTTAGATCCTCTCTGCCTACCAACTGAATCAATTGCCTTTTTGAATAGGGCACACACTCAAATCATGTAATTGATGAATTTAATTTGAGTGCAAAGTGATACAATTGAAAGTAAAAACATTAACAAGTATTTATATACATTAGTAAATAAATGAAATTTGAATTATATATAATGTTGATGATCATTATCATGAAAGTAGCAACAATATTCTACATGCTATGCAATGCTTTGTTTGAAATTTTACATATGTGTAGTAGTTCAATGAATGGGGAGCTATATGCAGTAGTTCAATGAATGGGGACCTATATGCATAGAGATATTTTTCGCTGTTAATAACTAAACATATATACAATAAAATTATTTAACGTCATATAGATGTAATTGACAATGAACAACTAATCATATACACATGTTGAGGCATGGCATTGACAACACCAATTGATGTTTGTTGTGGTCCCTATTGGGCCACTGATTTGTCATTATCATTATCACTTTTTAACCTCTATTTCATGCATTTCTACCATTTTTTATCACGTCATTTATCATATAATTCTATTTTATAAATATTTATGCTCTTATGGATAAATATATTTTTCTCCTTTATTTTTAATAAATTGATGATTATTATGCATGATTTTACCAATGATAGTTTATTAATGAATTTTTCATAACATCACTCACTATTTTAGCCTCCAAGATCTTTTCCAGATTGCAAATTTGATCTCCAGCTCATAATTAAATATTCCAACTCATAAATTCGTTGGAATAAGAAGTGACAGTTTTGCATTAGACATTTCAGACAAATGAAGGAGAATCTAGAAAATCTGAAACATGGGTTTTGTCCAGAACAGACCGAATTAGTTTTGACATAAGAAGTTTTCTAAAATTCTCCATGTATTAAGAGAAACAGAAGGTTCTTCGAAGACGATTTTCTCAGATTTGTTGTTGCGGTCGTTTTCCAAATTCTTTCAATTGCAATACCAAATTCGACTTGTTCATGCTAAATGTTGATGGAAAGATCTTTCAGATATGATCTTGCTGATAAATTTGTTTTGTACAATCCAAATTTGTAATGGAAATTAGTTTGTAATCCACTTTGTTGTAACTTCCCTTTGCTCTCTATGTATTTAAATAAAAATAGAGATCAAAGAGGAGGAGGATAATTAAGGGAATAATTGGGGGATAATGGAAAGACAATTAAGAGATAGGAGATGGACAATTATTAGATAGGATGTAGGAGAAGAGATAAGAGATGAGAGATGGAAGATGAAAAATTGTGGAATTTCAGGCAAAGCTAAGAACTTCATCCTGTTGTAATAGTTTATCAGAGATCTTTTAATGAAGGAATTTATCCATTGAGTTCTACATCTATTATTTGCAATATGTTCTGAGTTACTTCTCAAGGCGAAACTGACTCTTGGGCAGTTGAGCCCACTACCTTGGACGAGGTGCTTCCTTGAACATGTAAATTAGAGTAGTTATGTATTTGTTTATTTGAATTTCAATTGTCATTCCTTAAAGTAATTTCCTTTCCTTTAACTAATTTTTTGTTTGCTACATTTTTCAGATTTGTTATTTCACCCAATTTCTAGATTTCATTTGATTTGTTGTTCTAGATTAGCCTTTGAATTATGTTGAGTGCAATAAATTAAATTTCCAATTAAGCAATGTGTGATTTAATTTAGCAATGATTCAAGTTGTGTGATTAGCATAATTGTTTTTCTTGTCATTTACTTTCTTCTTTTTAATTTGTTTTATTATTCGAGTCTTACATTTTATTTCTTGTTAAATGAGCTTGATGGTATAGAACACAATCATATAGAACCAGTGTTAGTTGTTGGTATTGTTATGCATATATCTTTCCGATTGCCTTGAAATAAAAAGACACTCTTCGGGTTGATAATTAATGTCTAAGTGATTAATTGTTTTATTTATTTATTAACCAATTAATTTTACCCAACAATGCCAATATGTGAAAGTTTTTCTTGCAAGTGAGCCCGCATTTTCTTGTGTGCATCTCGTTCATGGATGTGAATTTTCAATACTTTCCTTATCTTCTGTAACAATTCAATAATTGGACACAAACGATAAAGAGGCAATGATTGTCGTGGCATGACCCTCGTTTGTATATCTTGCAAGGTAAGTTCCTGTTGCTGAATTTCTTGACAATATTCATATAACATGTGTAAGTAGTCTGTATCCATACCCGTTGGCCATTAAAAAGGATAAATAGTAAATGATAATAAACATGTTCACTGAAACCATTTTTTTAAAATAAAGTAAAATGAACATTTTTTTTTTTTTTTAAATAAGTATAAAACAATATGAGGTTAAATGTAATAACAAGCAAGTATATGCGTATTTTGGTTAAGTAGAAATTGGTGTTTACCATGGGTAAATTTGGAAGAAAGAGTGAATGGTTGACTAGAGTGTGTTCTCTTGTATAGATTTTGGTGCGAACAATGATTCTTCTTGTTGTCTAGATTTTAGATATGGATTTCCGTGCATGCGTGAGAATGGAAATGTTAGATTGCTTCAAATGTCTACCAATGACCTTACTCTTGAAATTATAGTTAATGTTAAACCTTGGCGTTTTTTGGTTCTAATGTCTATCGTTGCTTTGTCTAACGACATTCCTTGTGACTTGTGTATCATTAAATCCCATGCCATTTGAAGTGGTATTTTCCAGCGTGTACCCCTTGTGATGGGGGAAATGGGTACATAGGTTGGGTGTGAAATGTCCCATGGTGTTCCTTTGTATTGCTCGAAGTCGACGACCATAAAGGATGTAAATTCTGGGGACTTTGAGTCAGCTGTATAAAATATTGAAATGACTTTCCCAAGTGCGGCATTGACAAGCCCTGCATTTACCCACAAGTTGCTGGTGAGTATAAATTTTTGTTCATTGCATAAGAGTAAATTTTCATCCAAATGCTCATCTTCTGTTGTAGTAGAAGTCCGCTTCCTTTGTTGTTCTGCAGAGGAAAGTGCTACTAGCATGTTCAATTTTTTAAGCATTGTTTTATTATACAAGGAAAATTAGTTGGTTGTTGCATATAGGTGCATGGAGTCTTGAAATGTTTGTTGTTCTTCATGCATAAGAGAGGAATTTTCCTTGACATTAAGAGTTTCCAATCTTCAAGGGTCAGTGTTCCATTTCTGAGGTTTGTGAGAATCTTGCGGAAAGCAATCTGGGAAGGGATAGCTCCTTGTTGGCGAAAAACAATTGAAAGTGTTATAAATGTTTCAAAGATGCGCCAAAGTACAGTGCCACATGATGTGCTAGCATATAGAGGTATGTCTTTCATAGGTGGCAGCTGACCTAAATCTCCAACAAGGATAATGGAGCGATTGCTGAATGGTGCACTTCGATGAAGGGGGAATGCCTCTCTCAAGCGATCGTCAATGTGGGAAAGCATTTTTGGACCGATGAAGCTTATTTCATCAATGAGGATTTACTCTACATGACGAAGTTTCTCTTGCAAGTGTAGGAGTGACTGTCCATCAAGAGGATGCATTGATTAGATAGGAATATGAAGGGCATAGTAGATTGTAAGGGAATTTATGTTGGAAGCTGCAACACCGGTGGGTGCAAGTAACAACAAAGGGTTTGTGTTTGTTGGCGAGTTTTCCATAAATTCACGTTGAAGATATTTAATTAAATGAGATTTTCCTGTCCCAACTGTCCCTTGTACAATGATTTTGTGTGGTGGTTTCGCTGAAGGGGTATTGAAGTGAGAAAGAACAATGGTAAAAGTTGTGTATTGGGTGGGAGATAATGTGTGTTCTTGGGGGAGGTTAGAAAAATGATGATGTCGGTTTTGAATATTTGAGAGGTTGAATTCAATGAAATTTATGGCAATCTCTTGCAAGTGAAGAGGGATAGAAGTATGCAACCAATTGTGGTTAGCATCAAAGTCGCGATGACCAATCATTTTAAGGTCATCAATTTCAATATTGTAGTCTGGGTGGAGTTGAGAGAGGATTTTCCATTCATTCATTTGCATGGGGTCAAGATGGGGGTTGGAAGTAGATTGGTCTTTGGACTATGGTTATTCAATTTCTCGATGGACATGCCACAGTGTATATGTCCCTTTCTTTTGTTCCCAGTGTGCAATTATTTCCTCATCAATGGAACTGATGTCATTGGGGAGTGTACAAAAAGGGAAATACAATAATAGTTCACTCCAACAAAAAGTGGCATAACAAGGATCAGTAGAGGAAGGGATGACAACGTATCGTGGCAAGAGATGTACAATCATTAGAGGGAACATGTGTTTCCATTGGTTTTGTTTTCGACGGGTAGAAAATGACCAAGAGCATGCCACTTCAAGGAGGGGAAATGATTCCAATGAAAATTTTCTATTCATGTATGCAAGGATAAAGGTTGGTGTCGAAAGGGAATTCTTTGTATCTTGAGAAACGTGCCTGAAAACAATTATGTTAACATTCAAAGAAACACATGTATGATTGCAGAGAGGGGTAGTTTTTGTATCATATGGCATATTTCTTATGCCCCAATGTCTCTATTTGCAATGGTTTCTGTAAGGAGTTTCTGCATGACGATAACAATAGGTGCTTCTGGAGTGGCGTTTTGCAAGAAACGTGATAACATTTGCTGGTAGCTCTTTGATCTTGTTTCTTCTTTTGCTGCATACTTTAAAATATAACTTAACATAACATGGCATGATAGAACATGTTGACAATCAACATTTTATCTCTAGATAGAAAGTAGATCGACATTGTGGATATTCAATCTATCATCATTGCGAGCAGGGGTGTAGGTTTTTCACCCTTTATCATTAATGGACATTGAAGATGTGGAGTTTAACTCCCACAGTACTCCATATCGACAACTAAGGAAGTTTTTTTTTTGCGAAGGCAGGCAGATTCATGACACTTTGTGTGATGTTGAACACAATTGACAAGTTGTTCATAGTCTTCAGAATGGGTTGACATGAAGATTGATGTTGTGTCAAGAAGGCATGGGTTGTGAATTGCTGATTGGTGTAGTGCAGGATTGCGATGCTGGAGGTGTCATGGATTCCAGGAAGTTACATAGTGATCAAAGTATTTCTTAACATAAACAACTTTTGTTTCATTGTTCCAATTGAGATTGTCTGTATTTGGTACATCTTGTAACCAAATGAATCCATGTACGTGTGCAGATACTCTATGATGTCATTCGTGTCTGAATAAAATGTGAAAGTAAAAAATTGCACCAGACAAACTTGCAATGTATAAATCAAAGGAGAGAAGAATGGCATGAAAAAAAATACCTGCACCAATAATCAACTGTTTGAAGGCCTTTTTGTAGGACTTCTTCGAGGAAATTTTTAAATCTGCAATGCATATACTGTGTTATTAAATGTGGGTTTTTAATTATGTTTTGAATTCCCCACTAGTACTGATTGTTTGAACTGGAGGGAATAATAGTAGGCATGATCATGTGCAAATCATGCAATTTGGTATTAGCCGCACTAAGAGTGAAGAACAATGTCGAGCTTCCTATCTGTTTGATCATCTCAGTTAGTTCACACCATCACTTGTTCTAGAAAGAGCGCGTTCCTCGTAATCCTGAACTGCATGACTTGTTTGGGAAGTTTGGAATCTGGGAAGTCGTGAAGACATTGTCGAAGATCCGAAATAGTTGTTATCAATGTATTTCTTCACAAAAATGGTTTCATTTGCTTGGCTATGGTGGCACATTAGAATGTTACATAAGTAGTCACAGAATCTTGGATGTTGGTCGAATCGGTTATCATGGTAGTGCAACAAGTGTAATGCATTTCAACTTTTGTAATTCTTGGTGTTGTGATCATGGCAATGCTTGTAGGAAAGAGGGTGGGGAATTCCATAGTGAAAGGCCCTCAATTTTGTATTCATTCATAGTGGATAGAGAGATTTTAGGCCAGTCAATTGAGCTGGTTGAATTTGGATTGGTCGAGTGAAAATAAGCACAAATGTGCTCAAGTTCAGTACATGAATTTGGGAGCATTGGTACGAAAGAGTAAGGTTGGATATCTAATGGGGTTGGAATGACATCAAGATCATAAGTTGAATCAATTATGGTTTGATGGGGTTCAAAAGAGGAGGCGGTTACATTATGAAGAAGAGAAGAAACATCTGTAGGTTGATCTGGTAAAGCATAAATTACAGATGTACTGAGTTGGACATCCTTGTAGTAGGGATCATGATTTAGTTTTTATTCAAGCGCTACAAGTACACGTGACTTGCAAACAAAGAATTCATAAGCTTTTTCAGAAGGATCATGCATTTTGACAATGAGGATGTCCAATTCAGAAACCATCTGAGGTAAGTATTTGGTAATAACAGTGATGTCTTGGGAAAAGTTGATTTTATGGCCACTATATTTGTATTGATCACCATAGGCATGAGTGACTTATAGAATGGGGTTCACACGTGCAATGATCATTTCCTCAACTTGTGTTAAATTTTGAAGGACATATGATTGTTCATCGGGGTCCATGTTGTTAAGATGAGAAAAACGACTGGTAATTTTAGATGATGCACAACGAAATAAAAAAAGGATTCCATGTAAAAGCCTTGTTTTCATACCTAGGTATGATTCTTTGCATATTGTGCAAACATGCATGGTAAAAAGTTTATCTATCTTGTGTCGAAAGTGACGGTGATAATAATTAAAGGCGGTGGGGTTATATTGGTTTTTATGAAGGTGAGTTGAACTGGTTTGCACAGTTGGGAGAGCACTTGAGGTGGGAAGGGATGTAGTAGAAGTAATAGGTTTATTTTGGTTTTTATAAAGAAGGTGTCAGCGTGCATTTATTGTATCTTTGTTTTGTGCATAAAGAAGACACCTTCGTGTGTTTTTATCTACACTTTCCTTGTTGCATGACATGTCTAAGCAAATAGAAAATAATTTATCGTTAGTTTTGAGACATAAGCAATCTAGAATGAATCAAAATTGATTTATTATGCATAGAAAATGTGTCACAAGTTTTAGAATTTCATTTTTTATGTGAACATCATAAAACGATAGTATGAATAGGTAAACTGAGAAAAAAAAAAATCCATTTTATAGACATATAAACATTTAGGCAATATTTAATTGGCATTGTCACAAATGTTGATATATAGGTTATGCAAAGTTTGAAGGGGTAAGCATATGTTCGAATTGTTGACAAAGAATGTTGTTAAAATATACATTATTGTAGCATCAAGCATTCATAGAAATAGAACAAGATAAGAAAAATCATATATATATATATATATATATATATATATATATATATATATATATATATATATATATATATTCGACGGCTTTGAACGATTGCAATAAATAGATAAGCAAGCAAACATTTAATTTATAGTTATGTAAACGACAAAGGGAAAGAAATATATATTGAAGATCCTACAAATGTTGATATATATATTATGTATATTGTGAAAGGGTAAGCATACACATGTTGAAATTATTGAAAAAGAGTATTGTCAAAGAAAGTGTATTCAACAATGACAATTATAGAGATGATACTTTATGTACAAGTAGTAGAATTCCTTGGAACCATGAAGCAATTTCAAAGGCGGTGAATAACATGTTGTTGTACACTAGACATTGCATAAATTTCATTGAGGACGTTTTTGCATGCTGAGTTATATTGATTTTTTTTTGGATTAACCAATACTGTTTGTAAGCGCTCAACACTGTTGAAGAAGTCTGCTTTGATGGAAAGTGTTAGCAGGAAGCGACAACCTAAAATCCATCCAAAAATTTCTTGGAGATCACTTGGTTCGATAGAAAGAAGAAACAAGTCTTTTGTTGTGATGCCCATTAGCTCATTTCCTGCATCATTGAAAGTTGTGACATTTTCTAGGTGCTTGGTTTGGTCATGTAACTTAATTTTAAGTATTTACCGATAGTCACATTCTGGGAAGTCATCGTTACACTTTGTACAATGCCAAAGATTGTTAGAATGTTTTGTCACTTTTTTCATGCATTGATTTCTGTTGAAGTCTAACGGACATGTAATAAAATAGAAGTCGCCCATGTGAAGAGTAGTCACAGTTGCACAAACTGAAACCCATGTTGCTTTCTCAGAGACTTGCATGCACGTAATTTGATGAAGTGTCTTTTGTGGTAGGGTTCATTTAGAAGAAACAATGTAGTTTCTACTCAAAGATGGAGATGAAGAGTTATAACCTATTTCATGGAACCATGCATGGAGTTGCTGAGTTTCTTCAATGTTTGTATTTAAGAAAAGAGTGCTAGTGGACACTGTCCCTATGGTGATTCCATTGAATTCAGATACACGACCTCCTTTGATTGCAAGGATTGGCAGGTTATCAGAAGAGCACAATTCAACAAGGTTATGTCCTATAGAGTCACAATGATCTCCCCATAGTGTTACGTCAATGCTAAAACTTGACTTTTCCTTTAATGTAAGTGTTTTCCTTAGTGTTCCAGTTCCATCTCTCCATCGAATTGTCGAGGCAGGTGAGGTGAAGCTAACAACACCAATAACATCTACATTGGTATTTGGGCTTACAGACTTGATTTCAGCGATAGTTTTGAAATGAAATCATTGGTAAGGAAAGGTTGGATCATCTATAAAACATGGATTGACAGTGGATGCAACAAACAAGTAAATCTCCCACTTTTTCTTTAGGTGGTTTTAGTTTGGATTTTCTTCTTTAATTGTGCCATTTGAAACAATGTATAGCTTCCCTATTTCGATTAGGTCATAAAGAGATTCAACCAATTCAACAAATGCAGAAAGATGGATCTCATCTTTATCACAATCAATGAGGTCAAATCCAAATATTTTTCCTAAGCCATGTGCATTGTTGTGTCTTTAATGTTGTCTTTGCAGATGCTCTAGCTTGGATTAATCAATACCTTTGGTAGGGATTGAGCGCCTTGAATGAGATAGTTGTAGTTGTAGAATTATTTGTTGGAGTTACTATAGCGGACAAGATCTTTGCTAATGAAGAGGAAGATTGAGATGTGCCTGCCTTTTCATGTAGTAATGTTGATGAGTCCATGGTCAACGTTGCTTTATGCCTCACAACCTTAAGTTCAACAACTCGAATGGACCTTTTGTAAATGAAAAAAAAAATTAATGTAGAGTCCATTTGTTTTTTTTCATAATGCAGGGAGAGTGAAAAAAACAAAAAAATAGAATATGATGTGTACAAATATCGGGTCTTACGAAGAGTATTGAAGCACCACACAAGCTACTTTTTTAAGCAGAATGACTGAGTCAACTTGAATATCTTCATATGCGATTTGTGCACTATATGCAGCTGGTAGCAGAGACTTGTGTTGATACGTTCCATCGAGAGAGTAAAGTGGAAGTGTGAGGATGTAGTTTTGATGACATAATAGAGCCGATGTTGATTATTTGGAGTAGCAGTTGAATCTCAGTGGAACCATTCAGTAACAAAGGAATGGCATTGTTAGTGAATGCTGACTCCATGCTATTAGCACAATACAATCTTTTTTCCATGGTGGAAAGACCTGTAATTCATTTTAATGCATTGGAAAATATATTTATTCATGAAATGATAATGTATGTAAAGGAAGCATGAATTAGAATAACACATTTAATTTTTAGAATTACTTGCTCAATATTCTATGCAAGCAAGACCCCAAGTATATAAACAAGTAGATCAACAATCTAGTTTCTAACACCCTTCATCATGCATATGGATTTTCAAACATAGACACATAAATCTTGACTTTCTATGTCAGCGATCCACAATTTTCTGAAAATAAGAGCATTGAGCAGATTTATTGAATGACTTGCTCAATATGCTATGCAAGCAAGACACCAACTACAGAAACATGTAGATCAACAATTTAGTTTCTAACAACCTTCCTCATGCATATGAATTTTCAAACATGGACACATAAGTTTTGACTTTCTATGTCAGCCATCCACTCTTTCTTGAATAGAGGAGCATTGCACAAGTTTGAAACATTCACCCTACATCACTCTAATTCCACTGCATTAGTCTCCTTGAATGAATTCATCCTTGAACATGCATGTTAGAAAGTATTTTGGACGTGATTAAACTTTAAAGGAACTTAATTGTGATATTTAAACTTGATGGTTTGTATTTCTACGCGCAGATCGACATTTTTAATGACAGGTTTTCGTGTTCTAACAATAGATTTACAGGTTTTCAAAGGCATAAATTATCCTTAGGAATACATCTGCATTTTGGCTTGCTGTTTAGTGTGTTTTAATGCAGATTACAAGCCTAATATTTTAAATTACAGCAAACATTCATAACAGTTTGGCAGCATTCATTGATCTTTAGGTTAACAGTTTTCCTGCAGGTTGCATAGGGACTTCCAGCCTAGTTGTGTGACAATGCAGTGCGCTTCGACATTGAACTACAACCAGGTCTCCTCCCAGCTTTAAGTACGGTAACAACTATGTACTATGAAGCGTTAGAATCTATCTTAAAACACTGTTACAAATCAGGAAGGGAAAGCACAATGGCTGAACAAAGGGCATCCTTGAGCTTCTAAAAAGATTAGTTAGCATCCAAGCTCCATGAGAGCCTTTTTTATTTGTCAGACAAATTTAATAAAAAAGCCATAACTTTGACCTCATTTGGATTTGTATACGCTACAAATTCATCAACAATCAAGGCCAAATATAGAACCACTCGAGTCATGCATTCTCTATGTCAAATAGTTCACTAGCAATCTACAAACTCTGTCAAAACTAATGTTGGGGAAATCAAGTTTTTTAAGAGAGGTGGTGGCAGAGAAATCACTGTGCCAACATATTTAAGAAATAAATTAATGGTAGAAATTCATTTTTAAATTTTGACAGAGCTGAAAGAGAAAATATGATATGTAGAAAACAAGCATAATTTGGCTAAATCAATAAATCGATAATTCTGAATATAATTCAGATCATCCGATGGACAATTTCAAAGTCACACAGTTCGACTTCGTCTGCCATTTATTATAACCTAGATCTTGTTACAGACTACTATTTATGGAGTCATCCGGCCTTACCAGATCTGAGATTTGAGACTTCGAACTTAGAATGCATTTTCCCCTTGTTGACGCATTAAAAAAGCTAATAAAAACACTAACAAAAAATGAAATGTTGGGAAAAATGCCATAGTTTGGAAAGCAACCAAATCTAAGAAGAATCCTTATGAAAAATCTAATGTATTGTAAAGTTGCTCTCCAACATAATATTGACTTAAAGGTCCAAGAAGACAATATTTCTCTGCCTGTCCTCGATAAGGACCATAGCTAAGATCAAAATTCCTACTCCCTCAAATGAAACCCTAACTCATCCTACAAGAAACTTTCCCTAACTTTTGAGCAGGCGTTCATACGTTCATGGTTTCAAAATTTGTCATTGCATAAATATGAATAAGTGTTTTAAAGGTTTCATTTGCAAGCCTTTTGGCAGTGAAAACGTGCAAAAGTTTATAAATAGGTTTTAGGGTTAGGGTACAAAGTGTAAAGAAAATTATGAAACTATCAAAATGGACCAGACGATGCAGAGATAGTTTATGTGATGCACATCCTTCTGTTGTCCTGCATATTCAGGGAAAGTTGGAATTCCAAAGAAAAGGTAAAGGAATAGAAAATAAAAGAAGTTGGAAAATCCAAGTAACAGAAAAAGAAACAGATATAAAACAATAAAAACAGAGCCGAATGGTCAAAGATTCCTCTCGTCAAACCAAAACTTTGACCTCATTTGGATTTGTATGCACAAAAAATTCATCAATAAGTAAGGCCAAGGGCAAATATAGAACCACTCGGGTCATGCAATATCCATGTCAAATAGTTCACTATCAATATAAAAACTCTGGTAAAACTGATGTTGGGGGAGAACAACCTTTTTAAGAGAGGGGGTGCAGAGAAATCATTGTGCCAACATATTTAAGAAAAAAAGCAATTAACAGTAGCAATTCATTTTTAAATTTTGACAGAGCTCAAAGAGAAAATCTGATATACAGAAAACAAGCGTAATTTGGCTAAATCCGTAAATCAAGAATTCTGAAGGAAATTCAGATCATCCAATGGACAATATCAATTCCAAAGTTTAATTTTCTGAAATAATGGACAAATTTCAAAACTGACAAACGCTTGCATCTCATTTTTTCCACGACGATTAACTAAGGGAAAATTTCCACCAACAATTCGCGACGAAAACCACAATCGGACCTTACATATTAGATTCTCGAGCTTATAGATGGACAAGACAACCGATGGCAAAATTCTTTGAATTCTAAACCAAGGGAAGCAGAATTGGAACCATAACAGAAACAATTCACAATTGTTTCACAACGGACAAATAGAAAGACATCCAATGGAGTCACTGAGTTATATTTAAGTAGCAAATTCTTAGAATTCTCAACCTTAAACCCTTAATTTCTCCGAAGAAGAGAGTTTTCATCCCCAATTTCCCACAAACGTTGAGAATTTGTGGCAAAGGATGGGTAAAATGCATAAATTAACGTTAAAACCCTCCACAAAACCCCTAATTCAAACTCTGGAATGCAATTCCAAGCTCGAAATTCAAAATCTAATGCTGACAATTTGTAAGAATTTTACCTTGGGAATGAAAGGCGTGTGTTCCCAGCCATTTGCACCAGATAATTAAGATTTAGTGGGCAATACAATGCAATTCCAAGTCGAATGAGTCTTCTTCTAAACCTCTCAAATGTCTCAGTAAAAACATCCAGGATTTAGAGCTTCGATCTTTTCCTCCTTGTCCTCGGCTTACAGTCTCCCAGCATATACTATTAAAAGTGGTTGTCATAAGGGGGGTGAGAATGGGATAAAACTAAACATGTTTTTCCCTTATACTAATCACCAGAAAGCAAAAGCCCTAATACTAATCACCAGAAAGAAAAATCCCTAATTCTGAGCATTGTTCTCAGCCCAAAATGGAGAGTGGATCTTGTTCACTACCAAGAACCCCAAAAGACAAAGTGCTTCAGATCAGGTCATGAACAGTGCGACAATTGTAGGAGGGCGAAGAAATTAGTATTACAATCATTGGTATGTGAAACCTCAGACAAACTACCATTTTCATTACTATTCATGGGATATAGAGAGTGAATTCAACAGAACCTAAAAAATATGAGATTCATTGAAAACACTGTATTCACCAGAGATTCACATTAAATCTACCTAAAGGGATTTGGCGCTCGGCTGTATTTTCTATATTTACATTGAACACAACTTCGACTCCATTTGTGAGATTGTTAAACAGGGCTCCTCTGTCAGTTTGAACACTGTTATACTTTGTGAGATTGTTAAACAGGGCCTGTCTGTCAGATTGAACATTGCTATACATAATCTTTAGACATCATACTACATAATTGTTGATGAATTTTGAACTGAGACGACAACTGGTAAGGTCATGGAAGCACGGATTAGTTGGTCGTGCACCCCAGAACAGGGTTTTTGAAGCACAAATTGGTTGTTCATGCACCCCATAACTGGGTTTTGGAGAGAGCTAAGGAATGGAGTTGTCTACCGAGATGGGAAAGAATTCCCAGACTGCTAGAATCTGCGCAAAAAAAATATTTAAATTTTTTTTAGAGTCAGTGTTTGAATCTTGTTTTTGATGAAATAGATTCAGTACCATCAAAAACGTCTAGGACACTTAAAATTTTGAAGTTTAACATCTATAATTTAAATTTACAAAAATTGAACTGGAATTTCCATAACTTACCCAGCAATTCCTTGGGTTAATTAAACTACGGCATAAAGAATAATGCCACCAAACTAAAAGTGGAGAAACCCAAAATAATGATGCACATAGGAAACATAGGTCAAGCGGATAGAGAAAAATGTATGTGCCAGATATCAAACTCACAAGAAAAGCGTAGAATAAAATGAGAAGGTGATTGATTCAAAAGAAACGTCTATCAGCGTAAATATGCCCGTGTAATTATTTTTTTTTTTTAATTAATTTTAATTTTAGGATGTTTGATTACATGGAGATGTTATTTTAAGTGTAATTCTATTAATGTTCAATTCATACTCTTTTAATATATATATATATATAAATATAAATTAGAGTTTAATTATAATTAGTTCATAAATGTTTGTGCAATTTTAATTACATAATTGTGCTATGTCAGTGAATTGGTATTACAACTAAGTGGAAAGAGATGTAAAACATTTCAACTCTTATTCTCAATCTAAATAAGTATCTAAATATCCATAATAATTTAATTTTAAACAAATTATAATATATACATTATTTTGAGTGTTAAAATATATAATTCTTATTAATCCTAAAAAATATTTCAATACATAATATTAATACTAATTACTTTATATTAATATAAATGAGAGTATATATAATATTGACCATAACAAAATATTTCAATGAAGAAAAAAATAGTTGAAAGGTAAAAAATTCAATTATTTTTTCATAAAAATATCAGTAATTCATTTAATCTTTTAATCTAAAATTAATATATTGCATTTATAATATCAATAATAACAAAAAAAACCAATATCGTAATAAATAATAAATTTCAATATGAATAGTTATATAATATATTAACATGTATTTTAAAAAATATAATTAATACAAAAAAATTATTTCACTGCCTATGATTTATAAATAAAATATCTCATTGCTCATGTTTAGTAAATAAATTCAATTTCAACTATGTATTTATTATATAAAGCTTAAAAAAATCTATGTATATATCACATAAAACAATTGGAAAAAATAATCTCATAATTTTTCATTTTAACCTTTGTATTTTTTTCGTCAATTTTGTCTAAAATCTAGCAATTTTTTGTTAGAATTACAAGTTTCTATATATATTACACAATACATATATGATGGAGGAACATTGGTTAAACTCAAATGACCAAGAAGGTCAAAACTTTTACCAGAGAAATTGGTTGGAATTACATATTTCTATGTATATTACACAATACAAATATGATGGAGGAACATTGATTAAACTCAAATGACCAAGAAGGTCAAAAAATTTACAGAGAAATTGGTTCCTCAAAATTCAGATTTTTTTGTATGTAGATTAATATTAATATTGTTAAATTCCATGTAAACCCTTTTAATATTAGAAAATTTTTTAAGATAGAGGAAGTTCGAGATTCTTGTTTTGAATTCAAAATTGGGCCATCCGATCCATTTTTCATGGATTTGGAAGGATGCCATACTTGTATTTATTCATATTTGAATTTAATAAAACATAGAGAGAGCTAGGTTGATTCAAGTGCAAGAGAACTTGCAAAGTTATTTTGTGTCATTCTCTGTGATCCATGTGTAATTTGCATTTTCATTATTTATTAATTGACGTAATTGAAATGGTAGCATAGAGGCACTCTGTGAGTGTATGTGTTAAATTTTCATATTATCCCTGTCCATAGAACTTGAAGAATAGAGTTATTCTCTTTCAAAACAGAACACAGAAGAGCCAAAGACTTAGATTTATTTCAGGAGAGTTCGTTAATTACTAGGAATTGCAACGACAATGTAATTTACGTCAAATATATGTCCCGAAATTTATTTTTCTCAGGAGTCATCAAAGGAGTCAATATACACACTAGAGAAAACATCAGGATCAACAATTGTTGGTGACAGAGGAGAGGCTTGGAAATTGATGGAAGGAAAGTTTGTCCCGGGACTTATTTTCCCCACAAGTTTTATGAGGTGCGCCATATAAAATCACCAGGACAGACATATAATCAACAAGATACGGGAGGTAAGTTCTTTAAGTATCATATTTTTTTTTGGTCAAGGAATTCAAGGTGAGGGGTGAAGGTCAAAGTGTCGGGACAAACATTTAATAGTTGGGATAGACTTTTTTTTGAACGGGACAAAACTGCAGTTGACAAGAAATATTCTTGTCCTGGGAGATAATTTTTCCGAGAGTTTTTATAAATGGTTGAGTGCATAAAGCGTTGTGGTCCCGGGATTGAGACTTGTTGTCACAGGCGCGGTCACATAAACCTTATGTTTTATAGCTCAAGTGTTAAAGGATGGAACACATTATAAAAGGGAAGATTATAAGAATTTTAGTTGATGGAGAATTTTAGTTGAAAGTTTTGAAGACATCTCACACCTTCAAAAACTTTTGGTCATGCCTTTATGGTCATATGGCCCTCATAATGAGTGCTATGTAGCATGGATACTCCCTGGATGAGGAATTAAATTCTGAATCCAACGAGTGCGTTCGCTCGAAATTTGAGTAAACCGTAGGGAGATAAGTTGAAAAAGTAGTTTTTTATTTTTTCCCTTTAAAATTTGATGATGTAATCTAATATTATTTTATTATTTATACTATTATTTTATAATATTCCTTAGGAGTCCCATTTTAGACCTCAAAATTTCTCTAATATGATAAGTACATGTGGATGCATGCTAATAGAGAATGGACGAGGTATTGTTTTTAAGAATAATAATAGAGTTCTAAGGAAGGATCCTTTAAAAGAAAACAAATTGGATACCAAAGTTTTAGGATTGGTTGAAGGAAAATGTTGACAATGTTGGACCTACCAATATTCAAAAGGGTCTCCCCAATATGTCGTCCCAATTATACCTCACACTGTTTGGTTAGGAGCCCCATTTGGAATATTTCCCGGTTGTCGTTTTCTTAATGGTTTGCCTTGGATTTAGCTGTCAACAAGAGAGAGAATCACATATGTGCTTTCGAAAAGAAAGTAGGTGTGCCTAGTGAATGTTTAGTTGTAGGAGTATCAAGGTTCTTCTACTAGGGAGGGAAGAAGAAGTGAGCCTCTAAGAGAGACGTAATAGTCCCATCCTAGTAGAGATGCACACAAACATGAAAGGGGCCTAACATCCAGCGGAATAGTCCACAAGGATGCGACGATCATTATAACCATTACAACACATTCTGAATATGATAAGCATTGAAATAACCAAAATAGTTCAACTACTTTTGTACAAATGGAAACAAATATGAATCATAAACATTTACATAACAATCTTATAAATATTAATAATCCATGCATGAATAACGTGCTGGCCATCAGGCTTCAAATATTAAGTAAAATTCCCAATACAAATGTATACAACGAACACCACTAGATCCAATAGTGGAGCGTCAAAGCCACTACTTACTCCCCTGATCAGGTGCTCAGTATAAATCAAAGTTCTCATAATGGCTCGAAACCTGAATGACTGCGTCTGTCTCGGAAAAATGATCCTAACGCAACTCGTTTCGTCGAAAATCGAGTTCGTATGAGGAAGTTATTATGTTCTGATCGCTTTGCTTAATAAGCGGAATTTGCAAAAACAATGCCTAGTCACGGCACAGTTAGTAGTTTGTACTACTGATGTGGCAGGTAACTAGGCATGGTCAACGCTAGTTAACGACGAATCAAGGATGGACAAGTGGCATCATTTGGTTGGATTGGACAGGGGCTGTGTTCACGCATTCTTATTGGTTCATTTTTGGACCAATGGAAGAATGACACGTGGCAAGCCTGGAGACTGCCACGTGTCACCTCCCAAAGGTCAGGTTGGAGGTCTACACAGTGGAAAAAAATTATGCTTGGAGGTAGGGTCGAACCTGTGACCTACCACCTACCATCATCACACCTTAGCTGCCTGCTCTACCGAGTGGTTCTTACCATGTAACAACTCCACATAAATTTGAAGTCAAGCGGTTTGGAGGTTAGCGGTTAGGGGAGGGCTAGCCCGCAAGCTAGTCGTCCCCCATGTGAACGCAACACTATAAACCGCAATGGTTACATGTTGTTCTGACAGCTATCCACCAAACACAAAACGGTTACCACATGTGAACATAGGGCTTGTGACATAAAACGGTTATCCGACGATCAGTTAACCACACCACTCCGCAATGGTTTAAGTATTCACATGTGAACACTATCATCGAAACCTCAACGGTCAGCTCTGATGGCTCCTCTCCAATGGTTAATGCGACGTTCACATCGCAGGTGAAAAACCCATTAAACCGTCGGACATAACAGTTGTAGTTAGCACTAATCACGAGATTTATGCGTTAATCCAAGTTTTAATATTAATTAAGCGCATTTAACAAACAGTTAACCCTTAGTTTAATCTAGCAGCGGATTTGGCGGTGCCCCCAAATTCGGGTCTGCCTCCAAATTTAGCGTGCTAACTGGAGTCATTCCAGATTTAGCAGAGCTTTTCTAGGAAAAGACTGACTGAGCCATAAAGAAGTCAAATTTCGACCAAATTTATTTTTCCACATTAAGCTAATATAGAGGCCCAAGCCATGGAAGCTAGACCAAGGAGATGTAGCCCAGGAGGGATGAACTCCTCCATCAAAACATTGTGTTAAAGTGTCTTTTTGATGGTTTGTTGTACTTTGAATGTCTTTTGTTCAGTATTTGTTTTGAAGCTATTTTGCTCATGAATGTCAATTTAAACTTAATGAAATTTACCTGTTTACATGTACAAACAACTAAGGAAACCTCGGCACAAGAAGCAATAAGCAAACACATGTTTATAAATCTATAATTTTTATTAGCACCAAAAAACTAATCATATAAAAACTGATCAAGTTGGTATCAGAGCAATATTGAATTGCTTGATTGCTTGAGTTTGTGCAATTAGGGTTTTAATGGTTGCAAAATTGTGATGCTTACAAGGTTAAATTTGAAGAAAGGAGAAGGGAAGCTATTGGTTACAACCCCTAAGGTAGTGCTTAGAAGAAGGAGAGCCACAAGGACACAATCTCCACCACCCAAAGTTCTAATTCCAACTGCACTTGAAACTCCTCAAGTTTTTCCTTCAACTGAGATTGAAGAGGTACAAGCAGTACCAATTTCTGAGCCTGAATCTATAACCATTATATCTGGATAAAGAGAACTTGAAAGTCCCTCTTCATAAGAGGATGAATTCAAGAAATATTTCTTCACTTTAACTAAGATGGTTAAAGTCCTCTATGAAGAGAGGAACAATAGAATGGTTGGATAGAGTTCTAAACCTCCACATGGAGAAGGAAGCTTAGAGGACAAAAAATATGAGAAGAAGGATTCCAAAGGGAATGTGCCACCTCCATCTCCACCATCCTCATCATCTTCCTCATCATAGTCATCATCTCACACAACATTATCTTCCACTACCACCACTAAAACTACCCATACTCATTCAAAAACCCCAAAGGGAAAGACTCCATTACTTAAATTGGACATAAAATTCGAACTTCCCATGTACAATGGAGAGGTGAATGCATAAAAGTTGGGCAATTGGATTCGACAGTTGGAGGTATACTGCAGAATTCAGAACCTTCAAGAAGATGACATAAATATCCAGTTGGCTTCATTGAGGCTAGAAGGAGCTGCACTAGTTTGGTGGGAAGCAAAGACTCAAGAGGAAATGAGAATCCATGGTAAGATATCCATTACTTGGGTTGAATTTGTTTCTGCAATTAAAAGACTGTTTTATCCTTTAGCCTATATGCAAAAGCCATTATGAGTTGGTAGAATTTTAGGTAGCTTAAAGGCCAAACTGTCCAAGATTATACACAGGAGTTTAGGAAAAGGGCTTTGTTATTAGGAGTGAATTTGAATTCCCAAGATACACCATTGAAATATATTGGGGGTTTACATTCCTATCTGAAACATACTATCGTTATGTTCAATCCAAATAATTTAGATGAGGTATGTGTGCAAGCCACGCACCTTGAATCTAGAGGAAAGAACATTCAGGAAGAGGGTAGTAAGAGGAAGCCATTCAAGGGTAAGGAGAAAGAAAAGGTAGAAAATGGAAGGGAAAGAAGAATGCAAGTGTGAAGAAAGAAGGGGATAAAATCACATGAAAACATTGTTCCAAAGAGGGGCATGATGAAGCCCATTGCTGGAAATTGCATCCCGAACTAAGGCCTAAGAAACAAAACAATAAGGGAAAACAAAAGATAACCGCTACCACACAACATGACCTTGGTTCAGACTCTAGTGATAAGACCAATATTTCAGCCATGGTTACAAAAGGAAAAGAAACTGTTGTAAGCATTAGTTCGTCACATAGTCAAAACAACACTCCAAATGAAGAGTCAAGATAGAGTTGTTTCATGTAAGAGTGATTTTAAATCATTAAAAGATTGATGCATTATTTGATAGTGGGTCACAATCAAACTTGATTTCAGAAGACTTGGTTAAAAAACTAAACCTTGAAATTGTACCTCATCATAAGCCATATCAATTGGGTTGGATAGTTAACAATACAAACTTACAGGTTACAAGGAAGTGTTTATTCAAGTTCGCCATTGTTGAAAAGTTCATTGATGAAGTTGAGTTAGATGTAGTTCCACTTGACATCTTAGGAATCATTTTGAGTAATCCTTATTTGTATGATAGGAAAGCAGTATTTTATCACCATTAAAACAAATACATATTTCTCAAGAATGGGGTGGAGTACATAGTGAGAGCCCATCGCAAAAAGATGAACATTATTTTGGTTAACGCAGGGTAGATGAAGAGACTAGTAAATGCAAGTAAATTTTTTGTGCTTCTCACGATCAAGAAAAATAATGATATTGATTATGAATCTTTTGAAGGTTGTGATGATAAATTGAAATTTTTTTTGTTTGATGTGGTAAGCAAGCATGGCGAGATGTTTCAGGGACCAAAGGGGTTACCTCCCAAGAGGGGAATTCAACATGAGATTTAGTTGCAACTGGATGTTCCACTTCTGAACATTGGCATGTATTGCATGTCTATTATGGATAGCTTGGAAATCAAAAATAAAATTCAAGAATTTTTGAGAAAAGGTATCATATGCCCATCTACTTCACCAAGTGGTTCACCCATCGTCTTGGTGCCAAAGAAGGATGGAACTTGGCACATGTGTGTGGATTTTCATGCACTGAACAAATCACGGTAAAGAATCATTATCCACTCCCAAGAATTGATTATTTACTTGATAAGTTGAGGTATGCAAAGTATTTCACTAAGTTATACTTACGAAGTGGTTATCATCAAATTAGGATAGCTGAAGAAGACATTTGGAAAATCACATTTAAAACTAAACAAGGATTGTTTGAGTGGCTTGTTATGCCTTTCGGTCCTTACAAATTCTCCAGCTCTAGATGATTTTGTCATTGTCTACTTAGATGATATCTTCATATTCAGCAAGTCAAGAGATGAACATGTCATGCATGTAAACAAAGTACTAGATGTCTTGAGAAAAGAACAGTGGTTTTTAAAGATGTCGAAGTGTGAATATGGCAAGACTTCTTTGGTGTATTTGGGACACATTGTTGGAGGAGGTGAGTTGAAGATAGACACCTCTAAGGTTGATGTCATTCTTAATTGGCACAAGCCCAATACAGTTACAGAGGTAAGAAGCTTTTTAGGGGCAACACAATATTGAAGAAAGTTTATTGCTAATTTTTGTTCCATTGCAACTCCATTACATGCATTGACAAGTGTCAAGAAAGTATTCCATTGGGGAGATGTACATCAGAAAGAATTTGATGCTTTGAAGCAAAATATAAGTTCAACACCGGTATTGGCACTTTTGGATCTTAGACAGTCATTCGAGATTCAAATGGATGCAAGCGATTATGCCATGGGAGTAGTTTTATTGCAGCATGGTAAGCCCATTTCATTTCATTCTAAAATCTTTAATGGAGATGTTACTAACTATCCCACATATGACAAAGAACTTTATGCATTGGTACAAAGTCTTAAGAAATGGAAGCATTATTTTATGGGGAAGAATACCATCCTCCATACCGACCATCAACCATTGCAGTACTTACAGTCACAGTCAAAGTTGCAGTAGTCACAACATTTCAAATGGATGGGTTTTCTACAAAAATTTCATTTGGTTATCAGGAATAAAAATGGAATCTACAATAAGGTAGCTGATATGATTTCAAGGCCTATTGTAAATTCATCTTTTATACTCAAGCATAATTTTATTTTTCATGAAAGTTACATAGAACAATATGCAAATGATAGTGACTTTCAAGAAGTATACGCAAGCTTCAGTCAAGGAAATCAAATTGAAGAGTTGGATTATCATGTACATAACAGTTTGTTGTATAACTTGGGCAAATTTTGTATTCCACAGGGAGAAAGAAATGATATCATAAGGGAGGCACACACTTCATTGATTGTTTGACACTTTGGTGTAGGCAAGACAATAACGAATCTTCAAAGGTATTGTTATTGGCCATGCATGTTGGATAATGTTTCTTGTTTCATAAGAGGATGTTCTTTATGTGCTACAAGTAAGTCTAACAATAGGAAACTTGGTTTATACACTCCACTTCTGGTACCTTCACGTCCATGGGAGAGTATCTCAATGGATTTTGTAGGAGGTCTTCCATTGTCAAGGAAAGGTCATGATTACTTGTATGTAGTTGTAAAAAGGTTCAGCAAGATGTGCATACTAACACCATGTAAAAAGAAAATTACAGCTGAACAAACAACTCATCTTTTCTTCCAAAACGTTTGGCTTCATTTTTGTCTTCCTACTTCTATCGTAAGTGATCGAGATTCTAGATTTGTTGGGAATTTTTGGTAAAATTTGTGGGACATGATAGATACAAAGTTGAAGGAGAGCACAACCTTTCATCCACAAACATATGGAAAAATCGAGGTGGTTAACAGAACAGTCATTCATCTTCTTAGAGGATATTGCAGAAAAAATCCCAAGTTGTGGGATGAACAGTTGCATTACATACAACATGCATACAACAGGGCAAAGCATTCTTCCACAAACACATCACCATTTGAGGCATGTTTTGGGTACTTGCCAAGATCTCCATTGGACTTCATCTTTGAGAAAGATGTTTCCATCGATGGTCATAGTGACATCGATAAGGCAAGGAAGTTCATAGAGCAAATTCAGTTGATACATCATACAATGCAAGAACAACTTGAGAAAAGTCAGAGCAACTATAACGCAAGGCATGCAAAACACCGGGTTTATCATAAATTTCAAGTTGGCGACAAACTTTGGTTATATATTAGCAAAGAGATACTTCAAGGGGAAGGTAAAAATCTTAAACCAATCCGTTATGGTCCTTTTAAAATTCTAGAAAAGATTGGTAACAATGCATTTAAGCTTGATTTGCCTCCTTATATGCAAATATACTCTGTTGTTAATGTTGAAATTTGTGATTGTTTGAGCCTCCATTGATTGATGATCAAGGATAGCATGTTCAATTTCCATCAATAGATTACTTTTCACCAAAATATCTTGATGAACCTCAGCAGGATCTCATACTTGACAAAAGAACCAGGACTTCGAAGAGAGGGGATGTCGAATACCTTAGAGTGGTACTCAAGGGATAAAAGCCTTCTCAAGACAAATGGTTGCAGACCGAAAAGGTGAGGGAGTTGTACCCTCACTTGTTGAACAATTGATAGTATATTTTGGGGTCCAAAAGGGTTCTAGTGGGGAGGAATGATCAGGTGCTTAGTATTTAGCTCAAAAATCAGAGTTCTCATAATGTCTCAAAACTTGAATGACCGTTTCCATCTCGGAAAAACGATCCTAACGCAAGTTGTTTCGTCAAAAACTGAGTTCGTATGAGGAAGTTATTGTGTTCTGATCGCTTTGGTAAATAGGCGAAATTTGCAAAAAAAATGCCCAGTCACTACACAGTCAACAATATGTACTAATGATGTGGCAGGTGACTAGGCATGGTCAATGTTAGTCAATGGAAAATCAGGGATGGACAAGTGGCATTATTCAGTTGGATTTTACAGGGGGTGTGTTGGCGCATTATTATTGGTTCATTTCTGGACCAATGGAAGGATGCCACGTGGCAAGGCTGGAGGCTGCCACATGGCACCTCCCAAAGGTCAGGTTGGAGGTCTATACAGTGGAACAAAATTGTGGTTAGAGGTCAGGTCGAACCCGCAAGCTCCGACCTACCATAGTCACGCCTTAATTGCCTACTCTACCGAGTGGTTCTTACCATGTAACAACTCCGCATACATTTGAAGTCAAGCAGTTTGGAGGTTGGCAGTTAGGGAAGGGCCATCTCGAAGGTCAGTCTTCCCCCACGTGAATGCAACACTACAAACTATAACGGTTACAGGTTGTTTCAGCGGTTATCCACCAAACACCAAACGGTTACCACATGTGAACGCAGGGTCTGTGACATCAAACAGTTATCCGGTGGTCAGTTAACCACACCACTTCGTGACAGTTTAAGTCTTCACATGTGAATGCTATCATCGCAACCTCAATGGTTAGCTCCGAAGGATCCACTCCAACGGTTAATGCGACCTTGACATCGCATGTGAACATCCCATTAAATCGCCAGACATAACGGTTGCAGTTAGCATTAATCACGTGTTTTATGCGCTAATCCAAGTTTTAATATTAATTAAGCACAATTAACAAACATTTAACCCTTAGTTTAATCTGGTAATTGATTTGGTGGTGCCCCCAAATTCGGTCTTACCTCCAAATTTACCGCGCTAACTGGAGTCATTCCAAATTTAGCGGAGCTTTTCTAGGAAAAGACTGACTGAGCCATAGAGAAGTCAATTTTTGACCAAATTGAGCTCAGAAAGAGACGTTCTTGGCTAAATTGAACATTCTGAACACAATGGTGTAGGTATTAGGAGCCATAGATATTTTTAAAATAGCATTTTTCCACATTGAGCTAATACACAGGCCTAAGCAATGGAAGCTGGACCAAGGAGATGTAGCCTAGGAGGGGTAAACTCCTTGATCAAAACATTGTGTTAAAGTGTCTCTTTAATGGTTCGTTGTATTTTGAATGTCTGTTGTTCAATATTTGTTTTCAAGCTATTTTTCTCATGAATGTCATTTTAAACTTAAGGAAATTTACCTGTTTATATGCACAAACAACTAAGGAAACCTCAACACAAGAAGAAATAAGCAAATACATGTTTATAAATATGTAATTGTTATTAGCACAATAAAAACAATCATAAAAAAAAAGATCAACCCCAAAAGAGCTAACTTGTTTCTCTAATGCTTTATGGGAGAAGGCAAAGTGAAAATTCCCTTACTTGTACAATATGTATATAAAACAGATGGGGTGATCCTTCACCTCCCTTGTGACTCTTAGACTACCCTCATGATTGTTTGACTTCCCTATGACTTTTCAACTCTTAAATGACTCTTTATATTTTGTACATGTCCTTTGGACTTCCATTTTACAATACATTTCAAATAAGAATTTACATAATCCACAAAATGATGTGGCATATGATGACTCATGACATAACATGACATGGAACCGATGACATGGCAATGTCAAGACATTCTATGTTGCTGCTTTCTTTGTGTCTCCTTGAAGATAGAACATGGTCTCCTTTTACACCTCCATATGGCTAAATATGAGGAGTCTTCAATGATATTAGATCTTGGGTTGTTGTTGCAAGCTAATGTCCCTTTGATTCCTCTTGAATGATCAACTTGTATTTGCAACTATAGAGGTGTCTTATAGCATGGTCCTCTCCTCCATCTCCTTCTTCATCATCTTTTCGTAGCATAATAGAGGACATATATCTGCAATTTACTCATGACAAGACAACATCACTCCGATAAAACCCTAGTCTAAGATGTTTCATGATGATCCATTGATTGAGCTGAAACTAGGTGGCAGGTTGAGGAAGAGGCTCAGGGCCTACACAATTACATAGCTCAGACAATCAAGGGTTAGGAATGAGCATTGAGACTACATAATGTACAGTTCGGGATGGATTGAGCTTGATGATTGTGAAGTTGATGGATTCAAGGAGATGGGTTTATGGCTTGAGAATTGAGATTGATCACTGTGCAATGATGAAAGGACAGGGAGTCTAAGTGATTAGACAATTGTGTAGTTTAAGAGCTCAAGGCTGAGGCTTGAGGACTAATATTGTGCAATATGTAGTTCAGGGATGACTAGAGGGGTAAATTTCACAGTTTTTAAGCTCACGGGTTGGGCTTGAGCACTGATATTGCATAGTGCGCAGTTCTGGGAGGCTGAAATTGCGCATTGCACAGTTCCAAGAGGCAAGGTTATTGCTTGAGGACTGAGACTGTGCAATGTGTAGTTTAGGTTAGCTGAAAGAAGCTGAGTGGCCCAATCGGGGAGTTTTGATAATTTGACTAAGTATCATATCGGTGGAAGGAATCTGGGAAAAAACATGACTCTAAACATGATCACATAGTTAGATCACTTGACGACACAACATGGAACACTCAAAACACATGAACAACATCCTTTCCTCGATGTGACAACTTTGTGATGACCTACACTAAGTGCGACACCAAAGATACACTTTCCAACAATTGTGATGACACTTATGTGACAACGCTTGAAACTTAAATGTGCGTGGTACATGTTTACATGGTAATACCAACTCATTTACACAAATGTTACCCCTTGAAACCACCAAAAATAACTTCTGTGTATTGTGCGATACTCCACATGTTGAAATATGACACTTTAATTTTCTTGTAAATGGGACAAGGACACTTAGAGAAAACATATGGAATAACCCTTAATGTTTGCAACAACAACATGCAAATTCAAAGTGGGCTTTGAAATTTGGATGATGCCAAAATTTTGGATGGTGTTGTAGTAGCGATAACACTCGACGACACACTAGTTGAATTCCAACTTCTCTGCCTTGGTTAATTCTTTCATACAGGGTATAGTTCTTCAGGGAGTATTAATTCATTGTACAAGTAACTTTGGTTTCCCCACTTACCCCGTGAATAAACATAGTCCCCTCAGTCCTTTCTCAGTTGAATTCAAACATAAGACCAACAATATAACAATGTTTCGAAATAGGAAAGGGTAGTATAATTTGCAAGCTTTAGATTTTTAGAGTCTAGTTTTTCATCTCTAGTGTTGCTCCATTACCAGCAAGCCTTGACAGTACCCCGACGAAGTCACTATAGGAACAAAAACATTGATTTGATGACAACGAGCCTATACAGTACCCCGATAGACTTTCTTGCTTCACCTCCCTAGGCAAGAAATCTTTCTCTTCTTTCACCCTTTATTTATATATTTTATATAGGATTCTCCATAGGCACTCATTCATTTCATGGGCAAAAGAGGGATCCCGACTTATTGAGAGTAGAAGAGGTTGTTCCTTTAGAGAAGCATATAAATACCTCTGATTTAGGTTTTCTTGTTTATATTTTTCCACTTTTCCTTCTCTACTTGATTGGATAAGCATGGAAACACCGAAACATAAAGAACTGAGTATGGGCATAAGGTTTCCATAATAGAAATGAGTATCATGGCTCAACACAAAACTCCTCTTACTGAAGGATTGTATTTTCCATTAGAACATCATCGACCAAAAGGTGTAACCAAAACAAGTAAGAAGGACCAAAGGTTAGCCAAATGTTGTAGTGTCATAAGACTCTTTTTAATTCAGCCAAACATAACGAAACCAAAAAACACGTTTACACACGAGACTTATTCACATAATTAGAAAAAAAAATGCAAGACCAAAAAAAACAAACAGCTAAAAGAACAAATTATGTACATAGGGTAGGACACAACACTAGACCATCATTGAAAATATTGTTTTAAATCTTGGCCATGAATAGAAAGAGATTCAATTTTCCCTTCTAAAGATTGGAGGTGATACGTGTGTTGGCCAAACTTCTCGTGCACTGTAAACGGTCTGATCCACGGGGATTGTAACTTAGTATGTTTACCTTTGTCTTTGTGGGCTTTGTCCCATTTCAAGACCAGGTCACCCACACTGAATTCATTTTTCCCTACAAAATTCTTGTCAAACCATCTCTTGATAGGACTCTTGTGGAGAGAAAATTTTTCTTTGTATTTCTTTCTTTCTTCTTGTAGGTTGAGAAGGGTATTTATCCTACTCTGAACCAATAGGAATGGCTTACCCTAAGATTCTTGTGAAATTTTTAGGGTAGGAAAATATATGTTTGGAGGTAAGATGACTTCTTTTTCATACACCAGGAAGTAAGAAGAGGTATTTAGAAAAGGTTTAGGCGTGACTCAGGTAGCCCATAGGGAATTCATCAGAGAAGAGAAGGTTTGATGATACAAATGAGGTTATTATTAGTTGACTCAGAAAGATTGTTTCCTTGCAGATAGTAATTAGATGAATGCTTCAATATGCTACCATTTTCCAATGAAAAATAATATAATATGAGCGATGAAAAATATGTTGCATTGTAAAAAACAAGTGAAGTAGGAACACAAAACATGGTAATGATATTCTGCTTAAGGAAGTTGATATCTTCCTAATTGTTCTCTTGCTTGAGTGGAACCATTTTTGTCCATCCTGTGAATTAGTCTATGGAAGTGATAATATAGTGGTGATGCTTCAATGAGTGCAGAAAAATTTCACCAATAAAATCCAAAACCCATTATTGAAATGGTTCTTCCACATTGATAGGTTGCAACAAGGAAAATAACTTCTTTCCTTGGCCGACACATCTTTGACAGACCAGACACTTGTGGGCATAAGTGTGAGCACCTTTGAATAATGTGGGCCAATAAAAATTTGCCCGCATAAATTTGTGCATTGTAATGTCACCTACGAAGTTCCCTCTGACTAGTCCATCGTGAAGGTAACACAATACCTTTTCTGAATCTTGTGCTTCATCTAAGTAGTACCCCGTTATGGTGCTTTCTGAAAAGCACTCCTTGTACCAACTGGTAAGATAAAGTTTTCAATATGATCACCCTATTTTTTCATGTGGATAGATCAGAGGGGAGAGTACCGTGCTTGAGATACTATTACACTTCTGCATACCAAGAGGTTGGAATATTAGTGGGGGGAGATCGATCCATGTTGTACATCTTGATTTCCTGCTCCCATCCAGATGGATCATATTCTGATATTCACTGCTTCTATTTCTCGTTGACATAGACCATGTCCCTTGATAGTGTGAACTTATTTAAATTTGAGATCATATTCATGTAGACCATTCATCCATTTCACTCTTCTCTCACCCAACTCTTGTTGGAAAAAAATAGATTTGACTGCTGAGTGCAGCACAAAGATAATACAATTATTCTTCAAAATATAGGGAGGAAGTGCTTCACCACCTTGTAGATTGTATAAACTTGTCTATCAATGGAAGGATAGTCGAGTTCATGTTCTTTTAAGCTAGCACTCATAAAGTATATATGTCTCTCATTATTCTGATCAACTTTTTGTGTAAGCACAATGACAAGAGAAGTATCAGAAGCAAAGGTGTAGAGCAAGAAATCCTTATTGAAATATGGGTTGTACAGGGAATATGCTTCCATAATTTCTTGCTTAATATGAGAGAATGCATCCTTTTCCATTTTGTCCCACTTATATATTGCATCCTTCTTCACCATCTTTTGCATGGGTTTTACTATTTGAGCGTAATTGGAGATGGAATTGTAGAGAAAATTTATCTTCCCCAGTAAGGACTCTATGGCCTCCTTGTTCACTAGGAAGGGAATCTATGTGATAGCCCTAACCCTTTCAGGGTCCACTTTAATCCCACCTTTTTCTATGATATAGCCCAAGATATTTCCCTTGGACATTGCAAAAATTCTCTTCTTGTGAATTAGAGATATCTCGTATTTTCAACATCACTCAAATATTTTCTTCAGATGGAGTAGGTGGTCTTATCTCCTTTTCGAAAACACCGTGACATCATCGAGATATACCACCATGCTTTAACCAATAAAATAATTGAAAGTGATGTTCATCACATGTTGAAAAGTTGCATTGACATTAACCAGCCCAAAAGGCATTCTTCTGAAGGCGAACATGCCCCACTTCATTCGGAAAGTTGTCCTAAGTTTCTCAGGTTCTGAGACTAGAACATGATTGTAACCAAAAAAATCCATCAAGAAGAGAAAACATTTCTGACTCCGATATTGTCTATAATATCTACTCCATTGACGCCAATGAATAATTGTCTTTGTCTGAGGCACGATTGAGATTTTATAAATCCACGCATAATCAAATTTCCCTAGACTTATTCCTTACTAGGACCATATTAGAGACCCACATCGAATGTCACACTTTATAGATGATGCGCACATCCAACAACTTCCTTAACTCCTTTTGAATTAGGGGCTCAAGCATCAGGTGTACTTTTCGCGGATTGTGTTGAAAAGGCTTGGCCTCTTCTTTTATTCGAATAACACGTTGGATTATTCATGTGTCATAGGTTTTGAGCTCATCATACATCCACGCAAAGATATCTCCGTATTGCTTTAAAAGGTGGATAAAGCCTTTCCACTCTTGAGCTATGCATCAAGTACCAAAATTGACAAAATTTGTATCACTTTATGTACCCAAATTGATATGTTCTTGCAACAAAGTTGAATTGTGAGCTTTTGCCTTCACCGGTCCTCGAAAGTAATTATGAGAGTCTTACAACTTTTCTAGTGATACCACACCCTTAGGCATGGGGTTTCCCTTATTTACTCAAGTCACATCATGCACCGCTTTATCGTGCTAGTATTCGTCAATGGATGCGTCTTTGAACACATCAATGTTCGCCATGAAGTGCAATATCTGCTGGTCATCATTGAAAATGAAAATATTAGTGATATTGTCAGGGATGGATGACTTATAAATAATTTCAATATAAAAACCATCACTAAGCGGTGACAACCTAGTAGTAGCATTTGTTAATTCATTTGCGTTTGTGTTACGCATTCTAAGAACAAATACAATATTAAAATCTTGGAATTGAGAAATCAAATGCCATATGTCTTATTAATAGTTTTTCAAATTGGGTGACACATAGTGTGTAGTGTTTCATACCTTTCGTACGACAATCTCATATTCACCTGTTGCTTTAAGTACTTCAACTTTGAGATCAATGGATTTTTTTAAGCCCAAGATGAGTGCTTCATATTCTACAATGTTATGCGTGCACTCAAATTCCAAGTGGCCATAAATCAAGTGGTTTCTCTATTGCGGGTCTATCAAAACACAACCACCTCCATAGCCCTCTTGTGTCTTAGAACCGTCAAAATACAAAGTCCACAAATTAGAACTACTATGGCTACATCCTACACTAGTACTACTACTATCTATTGTACACTAGTTCTGACTATGTGTCTAGTGGGACTAAGGAAGGATGAGCAAGGTAACACCCAAGGTTAGTCTCCAAAAAGAAGTTTCCAAAAATTAAATTTGTGAAAGCCATAGGCTCATTTTTTCCTTCGAAGGGTGTAACAATGTGTTTCATGTAAGGTTTTGATTCCACCCAGATTTGGTTATCCCTACCCTTATACGGAATCCATAAATGTGACAACTCGGTAGAAAAATACCCCTGTAGTTTTCTAGACTATTCTTTAATTAAAAATACACATTAGGCTTCTGGGGTGTCCATGATTGTCGTATTTATGCACTGGTGAACTCTTTGATTAGGTGATAGGTGAATAAGAACATTTTTGAGTTCACTAATAGCTTGAACATGAGACTTGTCCAGTTGAATAATTTGTGCTTTGGTCTTATCCCATTCAACATTAATTTGCTTGGCTATAGATAATGACATTATGTTTACAGATGCACTAGGATCAACTAAGAAATTGTGAAAATTGTAATAAAAAAATTCAAAATTCAATAAAAATGGAGGTTAGAGAGTGTTAGCTTCTAATGTTAATGCATTAAAAAATGAATCCAGGGGACCACAATACTTACCAGATCCCTTCTACGAAGAAGCATTATTACCTAATGAAGGTTGGTCAAGGGCTCGGAGAAGCAGTTCACGTTGGTTGGCTATCCTTGTAAGCTCAAACATCGAAATATTCATGGGGGATTTCTTCATGTCTTCAACTATTATAATCCACCGCAACAAGCATTTCCGAAGTGTTTGGGGGAGTGGTCTTGTTTGACACTTCTAGAATGATGGACATGCGTATACCATTGGCTAGAGTATTCTTTGTTCTGTCAACATTTCCAAACTTATCCTAAGTGTTCTGAGTTGAGTTGACATGCAATGTGATTTTTCTTAACAAGTATTCCTTCAGTTTTTTCCTTGCCGGCTATTGTTTGAAAACCAACCCTTGGCTCCTCAACTTGTCTTAACTATTTTTATTTTTATTTGGGGCCTCACTCAGTGGTGGTTATTCGGCATTTTTATTTTCAGCAGTGAACACACAACTAAAATTATTTACAGCATGTCTGATACCCACGGTCTATTTAACGATAACATATTCTTCGTTTTCTTCTGTATACTTAGTCTGCTCATCTGAAAGTACCATGTCAATGATGTGTGCATCCAAAGCATTCATGTTGTGATTCCATGATATTCTTGATGAAAAGAATATTATTGGTCCATGCCCATGCTTTCAACATTCAACACGACATTTGATCTATGTGTAAACTTAGTCAGCTGACTACTGTCGTTTTTATTGTTGTTAGTCCTTCTCAGGAAGTTGAACTTTGGGGGATTGTTGCTGACAATGGTCTCTCTTGTCCTTTGTTTTAACTCTGTCAACTCATTTGACAAAGACTTTATGGTCCTGGTCAAGATTTCCAGATCAATAACTTCTTTATCCTTGGCCTTGTTTGAAGAGGCATGGGACATTTTCCTGTCTCCTTGGAGTCTTTAGATGATTCATCATTTATAATGACTCAAATTGCACGCAAGTCGTTTTCAATTGTAATGGCTTATTCAAAATTTTGTACCAGAGTTTCTTTTGCAACTCTCTTTACAATCTGCGAAATGCTTGTCGGTAAGGCAAAAGTGTAGTAATTGATTGTGATGGAGGCATGCAATGTCATATCTAGAGGAAATTGGTTCAATACTCGAGTGGACCTCTGATTAAAATATTTTACCTTTTATTCCCCCCCCCCCCCCCCCCCATCTTCAAATTCCCTAACTCCTTTAGTAACATGGCTATGGTTTTGTCATCAACGAACTTTTCAAGGAAAAACTTTTTAAAACCCCTCCAGTTATGAATTGAGTCTGCGGGAATACTATGATACCAAGAAACTTCTCTACCATCTAAGGTATAAGGAAAGAGTCTACATGCAACATCTTCATAAACTACCTCGAGCATATGCATGTGTCGGTAGATGTTATCCAAATGGTCTTCTGCTTTAATTGCCTTATCAAGGTCATATTTCGCTAACAACTTTTCTGGGTTTCTTGGCATCTTATGTAAAATACCTGAAAGAGAAAGTGGGCCCTCAATCATCCAATCCAAAACTTGGTCTACCATGTCCTCATCTATATACTCCTCTTCTTCAGAACCTGAGGAATCTTCTTCGTGACAACCTAACCCATGGAAAGTGTCCTCTAAGAGCACAATGTTGTCCCCGTCACCCTCGTTATAAGATGGAGGTTGCTCTAGTTTTCCTGTGTTGTCTTCAGATTCCACTAACTCTTCAAGGGTATCAAAGACCAAATATTCCACTATTGAAACCACTATCCCATCAGGAGTTGTTTATTTCTTCTTTAGAAAATAAGGAAGATTATGCACTCCAAGAATCAATCTGATAGCCTTTGCGAACTTATGGGTTGTGGGTCAAATTGTCTGGACGTTCTCGTAAGAAACTTTGTAACTTTTTTAGGGACGGGCTCATAAGACACGCATGTTTTAGGAATATGAGTCGGAGAGGTGTTGCAAATATTTCTACCTTGATCGGAGGAAGTATGGTGTGGGTGGGTGGACTTATCAGCCATCAAAATCTAGTTGCCCTCTTTCTAGTGCTAGAAATGTTGATAATGCTAGACTTGCCAATATTCAAAGGGGTCTCCTTAATAAGTGGTCCCAATTAGACCTCACACTGTTTGGTATAGGATCCCCATCTAGTATACTGCCCAATTGTCATTTTCATAAAATCTTTCCTTGTATTTAGTTGTTAGCAAGAGAGAGAATCACATATGTGCCTTCAAAAAGCAAGTAGGCGTGCCTAGTGTATGTTCTTATACTGCAAAGGGTAGAGGAAGTGAGCCTTTAAGAGAGAGGTAATAGTACCATCCAAGTAGAGACACACACAAACATGAAATATTCACCTAACATCTGTCAGAATAGTCCACAAGGATGTGACGATCATTACAACCATTATAACACATTCTCACTACGATAAGCATTAAAATAACCAAAATAGTTCAACTACTTTAGTACAGGTGGAAATAAACATGAATCATAAACATTTACAGAAAAATCTTACAAATATTGATAATCCATGCATGAAGAACACGTTGGCCATTAGGCTTCAAATATTAAGTAGAAGTCCCAATACACATGTATACAATGAACACCACTAGCTGCAATAGTGGAGCGTTGGAGCCACTACTTGCTCGCCAAAAGAACTAACTTGTCTCTTTGATGCTTTATGGGAGTGTAAGCCAAGGTGAAAAGTCCCTTTCTTATACAATGAGGGTGTATATATAATAGATGGGGTGATCCTTCACCTTCCTTGTGACTCTTAGACTACCCTCATCATTGTTTAACTTCCCTATGGCTTTTCAACTCTTACATGACTCTTTACATTCTTTACATATCCTCTGGACTTCCACTTTACAATACATTTCGAATAAGAATTTTACATAATCCACAGTATGATGTGGCACGTGATGACTCATGACATAACATGACATGACACTGATGACATGGATTGTGTGATGACATGGCAATGCAAACCATTCTCTACGTAATGACATGGCAATGTCATATTTGGACCCATTTATTTAGAAACATCTTGTTATCCATAACCCCCAAACTCTCAAGGTCTATGTACAACTTAATATTCATATAAAAGACATCAATCTTAGATCTGTAGGAGCCCCTACTTATGCCCTTTTTCATTTCCTTGTTGATAAAATTTAATCATTCTTTAAAAAAAAACCCCTCATTTATAAAATATTTCTCTAACTTCAATTCAAAAAACTTGTAATATTCACCTTGATGACGAAGACATCATGATTGGTTTTTGTAACATGTCCTTTTACCAAAATTCATGTCCTCGAATCCATTGACCTTATCTCCAAACTTTTTAACCCAACAACCTTTATCTAAATTAAAATATGCCTCACCTCGACTTTCCTCACCTTAAAAGGATCATGCTATGAAAAAATAAAAGGTTCGACTACAACATCATCCATATCCCCTATTGTTACCAATAGACCAAATTTTTATAGAACATTTTGATTCTTAAACCTTAAACAACTTCCATTTGAAGTCAAAATGGTAGTTTTAATTTGTTGATGGTACCTTCATCAATTCCTTATTTTTCCATGTTAATATTGTTAACTCCGCATTGCTAAAATTTCTCAACACCAGAAATAAAAAACAACTGGGAGCTTTAGGTGTGGATGAACAACTTATGTAATTACGGAGTCCAATGAAGTTTTAAGCAAGATAAATTTTGTAAAATAGGTAAAGAAAAATACAAGCATGTTAAAAATGTGATTGATTTACTTTGATTCAAGTTTATTGTTTTGAAATATATGTGTTTCCCTCCTCTTGGGAATGATAGTTTGTTGTCTTGAGATGCATACAAAAAAACTTTATTAAGAACTAGAACATATTTTAGCAAACTTTCAAATATGAGTGAAATGTTAAATAAACCCATTGTAATAGATAAGTTGATAAACCATTTTCACATTAATATCAAATAAAAATTATATTTTCAACTACTTCAACGTACCAAAGATACATTAATTTATATACCAAAGATACATTAATTTGTATATGACCTAATGATACCATACAATTATCTAATCGAGTCACATTAATTTATATGTTGCCTAATGATATCATACAACTATCTAGTTGAGTCAGATTAAGAATGGTTACCTAAATTCACCACATAAATCTTTTTATTCCCTCAACAAAATTCAACTAAGAAAAGGGACAACCTTTTGTATTCGTTATTTTTGTGAGTTTACATTCTATTTTCATCTCTGTAATCATTTCATGTTATATGAGATATCCCTAATAGGCCTTTCGTTTTAGTTATCTCTTGTGAGTTTACATTTTGTTTTCATCTCTGTAACCATTTCAAGTTATATGAGATATCCTTAAGAGGTTAATTTCGAAGCAATTTCGCTAATTTCTGGTAGTGTCAGGTCCCAGGTTATATAGAAATATGAGATATCCTTAAGAGGTTAATTTCGAAGCAATTTCGCTAATTTCTGGTAATGTCAGGTCCCACGTTATATAGAAATATTTATTATCGAATCAAAGTTTTTATCATATTTTTAATGAATGGTTAGATTATTGTTGATATTTCATATAATTAAAAATTTTTGTTTTATTATAGAATCATTAAAATATTATTTATTTTGTTTTAGGTATGATATGTCTCAAGTATTGAGTAAATGTTATAAAAAAATTTATAAATTTTTTTTTTTCTTTTTATTATCAAAATCAATCTAATTAGTTATTTATTTTAATTTTTTAATTATATATCTACCAGCTTAAATCTATCTTAACTCCGGATATATCAAGTGCTCAGAGGGATCAAATCTCTTGAGGTCTTCTTTTTTTGGTGCAAAAACTTGAAGAAAAATTTCTCTAAGTGCAAACCTCTTTTCTGAGTGCAAAACATGAAGAAAAGTTTGCACCTCGAGAGATTTGATCCCTCTCAGAACATGATAGATCTGGAGTTTAAGATGGATATAGGCTGATTTAATTATTAATTTATTTTTTAGTTTATATTTATTTTTATGTAATTTCACTGAGCCATTTAAATATATTATATTATATATAATAGTATAATATATATATATATTAACTAAGTCAAAATGTTTAGATAACATAATATAATAGGACATTACAATATCTCTTCCATACTAAGATGGAGAGATGTAATCAAATTAAATTAAAAAATATTTATAAAACATTTTGATTGTGAAATAAGAGGTGGTTTTTGGGCATGTGGTATTGATGAGCCATGGTATTGGCCCATAGTATGGTATGGTTAATAAAATCTATGATAAATTGGAGTGAGTATCCATGGTTAAAAATCTTGTTATATGGTAAGTATTATTTTGATTGTGAAATGAGAGATGGTTTTTGGACATGTAGTATTGATGAACCATAGTATTGGCCCATAGTATGGTATGGTTAATAATATCCATGGTAAAGTGAGAGTGAATATCCATGGTTAAAATTCTTGTTATATTGTAAGTATTAAGTTTTTATGTCCTTATTAATGAAATTTAAATATAGTTACAAAATTATTATTTTAATTTATATGATAAAATGAATCTTCATTTATAACTACTATTTATATCTTATATATTTTAATGTCATAGATGTGTAGAGTAATTATATTTTTTTCTTTCTTTTAGATTTAATAAAAAAAAATATTTTAAAAGTAAATTCAAATTAAATATTTATATTGATGGTGAAATGAGAGACGATATTGGCCTATGATATTGTAACAAACTCTATTTACAAGTTAATAATATCTATGACAAAGTAGACCCGAATATCCATGGCTAAACATATTATTATATTGTATGTATTAAAGTTTTTATGTGTTTATTAATTAACAAAATCATTATTCAATTTAATTGGTAAAATGGATTTTAACTTATTGGTGCTACTTATATGTATATTATGATTTTCTTTTATCTAAAAAATTATTTGTAATTTTATTAATAAAAACAAAATTACAATGTAACAAATTGAATTTTGTTATTTTTATTACTTTTTACAAACATTACAAAATCTCCCCCACACTGAGCTCTATATTACTTTTAACTGATATGTAATTTTTTACCAATCAATCCTTTACCTATTATAAATTGGACATGAGCTCTATATTACTTTTAACTGATATGTAAATTTTTACCAATCAATCCTTTACCTATTATAAATTGGACATATTAATATAAATTCAACATATTAAGCCGACATGTAAAAATATTGACATTCTTTCTTACATTACACCTACACATCACCGCTACATTGAACTATAAAGCCCCTCTGGGGACAAAAAGATATGATTGTGCAATCTATATAACAATAATTAAAAACTAATATAAACCATAACCTCTTTTTCAAAAAAACGCCATTAATACCTTAACATAATTTTGTAAACAAAAACTATCCTAAGAAAAAAATACATAAATAATATCATTTTAACTAAATACATCCTATATCAAAACATGATGTATCATACATTCAAATTTGAAAACATATATTAACTATATTAAATATAACACTACACTTAGAATCACATCCAAGTAATGATTAAAAATGTAAATAATGAAAGCAACATTCCCAATGGCAATTAACATTAAAAAATTGTAAAACAAAATTATATATATATATATATATATAATATATATATATATATATAAAAACAAAATCACATATAATATATATTATTTCAAAACTTCTAGTATATCGTGTGTTGTGTTTATGATGTGTTTGATGTTCAGGGGAATAATTATCTATTTTACAAATAATTTAAGAAACATAAAGGTTAATGTTTTGTAACAGAGGTAAAGTGTTCTTCCCAAACATTTTATATCAATAAACACAACACACAATTAATCAAATATTTTTAACTACACCAAATTAATAACTCAAAATATTTTTAAATACAAATTTGGACGATTATAATACATAATAAAACAAATTTATAAAAAACTGTGTTAATAATTTTTGGAACGTACAACTGGTGAAACCTTCCCATCGTCAAAAACAAGAAGCAAGTGCAAATTATATAGAGTAAGGACAAATATTTGAGATGTGAATGCATTAGTGCCCACTATAATTGTGGCACACGGGTATCATAAATACAGTTGGCTGTTTAAAATCATGGCAACATCACCATGCTATATATTATCTTTTATTACATCCATAAATGGTAAAAATACCCTCCAATCCATAAATGCTGCTTGTGAAAGTGACTTTGACTCTAACCAAAGTAGGTGACAATACGTTGCAGCCCATAAATGTTGTTTGTCAAAGTGAATTTGACTATAATATACGGGAACCAATAAATCCTCTGCTCTCTACTCAATAAATCCTATCCTATTGGATATTTAAGACTTTAAGAATACACCGCAATCAATAAATTCTATGCTATTGGGTATTTAAGACTAGTAAGAATACATTTGGTCAACCTGAAATTCATCCCATGGTATGGGCATGGGCATAACATAGATATTTAATGTGACTTTTCAGCATTGAGGTTACATCCATAGAAGCAGCTTCTTTGCTGAAAGTTTCTGTCCACGTCGCCATACACCGTCAGAACGGACCAACGCAATTAAATCATTAAAGTTAAAGTATGCATCAGCGAGTATTCGTAATTTAAAATTTGAATTTTCAAAATGCCGCGCATAGCTACATGAGAGGCAGGATTTTTATTTTTATGGCTTCCATTTTTGTGAAACATAGTGCCCCTGTTTCAATGGCTCGGCTGCTTAGTCTGAAATGAACTTAGAATTCTGTAGATAATACGTACATGTTACGGCATCTATGTATTACATGATCGCATTATAGAGTCGGCTTCACTCGTTTCATTTTCATCGCCAACTGTTCTGAAATGAAAAACTGTACCCTGTCTGCAGACACTGCCGCGAAGATTGGCCCATTGCTTCAATTTTGAGGACAAGACTGAGTTCGTGGCAAGTGCTCTGGTTTCCTTCAACGGAAATACAGCGCAGACAACACTGACACTGTGGGAGCTATGAATGAGGTGAACTGCTCCAATGGCAGGGTTTCACAAAAACAAACTGCAGATTTCAGCAAATGTATTCGTGGTTTTGGGAAGGCAAATGGACAGGGTGGATGGTATGCTGATACATATATATAAGTAATTAGACGTATGCTGCCATGTTTGAAGTCAGTGATTCATGTCTTTTAATGACTAGAGACATTCACAGGTAAAGAAAAGATGTTTGAAGTATATCATGGGCCCCACTAATAAGGCAATTTCCGATTTATCCCCACATGACTAATGATAATTTATACACACTTTCTTCATATGATCTGTCCCTGATTCTCCATTCTCTGTATTCTTTCCATTATTTCACATGTAATCATTACCGCACTTGATACCTCAATTTCAAGTGCTCTTATCTTTCTTTCATCACATTATTATTTCCCAAAGGAATCAAATTTGAATGTAAGGTTTACCAACGAGATGGAATTTGAATGGAAGATTTATAGTTTAATTTGAAATTAACCTTATATTTTCTAACAGAAATCATATTTGAATGGAAGAATTATATTTTTTTTTTCTGAATCCATGCTAATTCTATTAATAAAAAAGAGAAAAGTATTTACAGTGAGGGCGAGACCTCAGAGGGCCAGTGTCCTGACCCTTGACAAACTGACTGAGAACCGGAAGAAAAGCTCTGTGCTTTTAGGTGAAAACAATTGAACCAAGCCACAGAGGGAGAGACAAACCTACAAAAAAGCTTCGTGCCTGCATTGGGTGCCAGGCAGAGGAAGCGAACCGCAGAAATCGGAGCCATTACAAAAAAACTACTTGCTTGCAGAGTTTGCCAAGCAGAGGTAGCTGTCTGCCAAGAGATTTCAACATGATGAGAGAGCGGGAGATACAGCAAAAAAAGGCATAGACTAAGGCCGGCCTCAGCGATACAGTCGAGAGAGAAATGGACTGAGAGGAAGAGCGAATTGACCAAAACTTGTGGTGAATTCATTCATGACTGAAAACTTACTTGCCCGAGCTCTGGGGGTCTGGGCGATTAGTGCGTGGCAAATTTGGCGCTGCTTGCAGAGTATCCTCCCTATCTTCTGGAATGCCTTCGTCGGTTCCTTCAACGGATTGCGTAATCAGGTGCATGATGTCGAGGGTGCGCTGAACTGGACCGCAGGCCACCACTTCGTCTTCCTCGATGATCGGCGTGCCGAAGACCTCAGCACTCTTCGGCGAGTCCTCCTGCATGTGAGAGGCTGAGGGGTGGTGATGAAGCTCAGGGCCATGGGAGATGCTAGCTTCTGGAGAAGGGGTAGACGAAGTGGAAGGGTCGACGGGCTCCTCAGCGTCCTCTGAAACCATAATTGTAGTGGTGAAGGTAATTACAGGTTGATGGAGGCGGCTTCGGAAGGTAAATCTGGAATTGTGAAAGGATAAGTTAGGAACAGGCCTGGCCGGGGAAAGCGGAGGGGAGGACGGGGAAGCGGAAGAGATGGGGATAACCAGCGGCGAGGGGGAAGAGCGAGTGCGGCCTCGGGGAGCCGAAGAGCCTCCTCTGCGAGGCACTCCTCTGTTGCGCGGCATGACTTTATCAGAAATTGGAGAGCTTGACAGGTTGCCAATGGCGGAATGGGGGATGATAGACTCACTCGGATCGACCACAGGCAAAGCCGACTCTATTACAAACTGACTGAAGGATCGATTCAGAGAATGTCTGCATCGGGCAACAGGGAGGGCCGATTTATGGAGGGCTTCCTCCAGGTTCGAGGCGCGGGAGAGCATAATGGCACCTGCAGGAGAATGAATGCCGTTAATGGCTGAGAGGACGCGAGCAGAAGGTGACGGCGATCTGAACTGAATAGCATTCATCGCGATCCGGGAGCAGTTAACCTCGGTCATGTCCGGCCAGATGCCGTTCCGACTGCCTGACGTCGGACACGTCCGGGCGTGAGGTGTCAACGCGCTGAGATCACCCGGATCCGGGGAGATATCCTTCCCAGGAGACTTATCTTTTTCCACTATTTGGGTGTAAAATCGGAGCTGTTCCTCTGTACTGATGGTGAGAGTAGCAGCTGAAAAGGAGTCCTTGTTGGTTTCCACTCCAAAATTTGCTAAGAAGTCTGCTAGCTGGTTGCCTTCACGAATTGTATGCTGGAACGAGATAGCCTGATGCTTAGTGAGCCACTGTTGAATGAGTTCTAGTCTGTGCGCCATTCTCCAACTTTTGCTGACTTTATGCACTAGAGCTCCCTGGGATAGATGTTTGCCCATGTTGATGATTATTTGGGAGTCGCCTTCAATAATAAGAGGGAAGAATGAGTGGCTTTGAGCATGAATGAGTCCTTGCCATAATCCCTCAAGCTCCGCCGAGTTGTTTGTATCCCAGCCATTAGTGCCACAATAGATGAGGAGAGGATTTCCGGAATGATCTCTGAAGACTCCTCCATAGCCTGAGGTTCCAGGGTTGCCCTTAGAAGCCCCGTCGAAGTTGAGCTGGAAGGAGCTGGGCGGGGGGGGAGTCCAAGCCTTGTTTTTGTCTTGCCTGATGGAACTGGTGCTTTTGGGTCATGTTGGTTGAGATAGGGGAATTTGCCAGTTTTCCCATATGGATTTTTCTGTGGAGGTCGAAGGGAAGTCTTCAGTCGTCTAGGTGTGAATGGAGAGCGATTCTTTGAGATTCCTGACGAGTAGGCTCCAGAGCTGATCCAGTGATTGGCTTTGATTCTTGAAAATGCGACGGTTCCTCTCTTTCCAGAGGTTCCATAAAATGAACCCGGGAAGGAGTTGCCAGAGAGTGTTAAGGAGCCTACTTTGATACGGGGTTTGAGGCCAATTGCGCAGGGTGGCTTTGAGATCGCCTTGAGCCCTATGATCCTTTTGGCTTCTGAAGACCGCCTTGCCCCATAATTGTCTTGCCAGATTGCATTGAAATAGCAGGTGGATTGCTGTTTCTTCCTCCGCCCGACAGTTGAGACATATAGATGGCCCTGAGAAAGTTCTTTTGCGCAGGTTATCCCAGGTGAGAATCCTGTTGTGAGATAACAACCATAGAAAGGTGGATATCTTGGGCCAAAGATAAGAATTCCATATTTGATTCCAGAGTTTGTCTTTGGTGATTTTGTCCTGAATTATGATGTCGTATGCTTCTTTTGTTGAGTAGTTGCCTTTTTCTTCATATCCCCACCGTAACTGGTCCTGACCATCATGTATGCTTATTTGCCTTTTTTGAAGCTCTATGTCTAGGGGTTGAATACAAGCTGCGTTACCATTGTCTCCTAGGATTTGCTCTGCCTTTTGCCATTGTCTGCCTTTTTGGTTGTTGGAGGGGATCCAGTATCTATTAACTGTTGCTGGTTGTTGAGAACATTGATGGTTAGGCGGGAGGCCTTGAATGATATTCCGGAGCTTAGGGAATTGCTGCCAGGAGTCATCCCAGAATCTGGCTGTATTCCCATTTTTTATTTCCCAGAAACAGTGCTGTTGGATAAGATGTCTATGTTGAGTGGTTGCATTCCATATGAGAGAACCTTCACTTTGCTCCGTCATGCGAATTCTATCCTTAAGAGGTTTGTTGCTGGCATATTTAGCGGTCCATAGGGAGGCCCATGGAGTGTTGGGGTAGGCAAGCCATCGCCACCAAAGTTTGGCTCCCATGACTGTGTTACTGAGAGTCGGGTCTCGGAGTCCAATGCCTCCTGCTATCTTGGGAAGACAAACCTTGTCCCATTTGACCAAAGCCCATTTATGGTTTTTTCCAGAGCTGCCCCAGAGAAAGTTGCGCTTGAGATTTCTTATTGCCTTTATGACCCATTTTGGAGCTGCCAAGAGAGTGAACAGATAAAGAGGTAAAGATTGTAAAATAGCTTTGATTAGAATGATTCTACTTGCCATGTTCAGGGCACGATGGGTCCAGAGGGAGAGCTTGGCTTCAAAGTTATCCAGCAGGTCAGTCCAAGCGGCGTGTTTGAGGGCGGAAGCTGTCACGGGAGCACCCAGGTATTTAGAAGGGAGTTTAGCTATTGTAAAACCCAATATCCTGGCTATAGTATTTTGGATAGTTACTGGGGTATTGAAGAAGAAGATTTGAGACTTGATCCGATTTATGAGAGCACCAGTTGCATCTGAAAAGACAGACAGAAGATCTCTAAGGATTCGAGCTTCTTGGACTGAGGGGTGCCCAAAGAGCATGTTGTCATCAACGAATTGCTGATGGGTGAAGGCAGGGGAGTTATTGAAGGAAATACCTTTCAGATTATGAGTGAGGGCGGCTGATTTAATGATGCGACCAAGACCTTCAGCTACAATGACAAATAGGAAGGGGGAGAGCGGGTCTCCTTGCCTGATGCCTCTTGAGGGACGGAAGGTATCGGATGGGATGCCATTGATCAGGATGGAAAAAAAGGAGGATGAGAGGAGACTGATGATCCATCTAGTCCAAGAGTGATCGAAACCAAAAGCATTTAAATTTTTTTGAATATATAGCCAACTTATACTGTCGAAAGCCTTTGATAGATCTATTTTGAGGAGCATACCTGGCTTTTTGGATTGCTTCAGAGAGTGCAGAATTTCATGAGTGAGGATGATACCATCAGTAATTTGGCGACCTTCGACATAACCTAATTGCTCTGGAGAGATGAGGAGAGGCAGTAAAGGCTTCAATCGATTAGCTATGACTTTTGAGACAATTTTGTAAGTGATGTTGCAGAGAGCTATGGGACGATACTTTTCAGGCCTGTTGGCGTCCTCAGTTTTGGGTATGAGAGCTAGAAATGTGGCATTCAACCCTGGGTACATCCATCGTAAAGCTCATGATTCTTCGACCAGTTGCCAAACTTCTATTTGTATCAGATCCCAGAAGTGATGGAAGAAGTCCGATGTGAATCCGTCTGGCCCTGGGGCTTTCCCTGATTTTAAATTCTTGACTGCCAGATCTACTTCGTTGAGCTGGATAGGTTGGAGAAGGAGGTGATTGTGCTCAGGAGTAATAAGCTTGGGTATATGGGGAAGGATTTTTTCAATCGCTGGAAGTCTGTCCACATTCGGTTCCTTATGAGCTTTTTGAAAGTAACTGAGAAAATTTGCTTCGATTCCTTCATGAGTTTCTACTCGTTCTCCTTGCTCATTTTGGATGTGGGAGATCAAGTTGTGTATTCTGCGCTGAATAGTAGTGTGATGGAAGAACTTAGTGTTCTTTTCTCCTTCCTTTAACCATTTAATGCGAGACTTCTGCCTCCATAGGATTTCCTCCTGTTGGGCTCTGCTCTGAAGTTGATCTTCTATCCTTTGTTCCTGTTGGGTTAGGGCAGTAGTTCGACCTTCCGTCATGATCCGGTTCTGGATGTGTATCATTTCCTGATTGAGCTTAGCTTGTGCAGCGAAGATGTTGCCAAATATTTTTTGATTCCACTGTTTAATGTCCTTTTTTAGTGCTTGAAGTTTCTTTTGGAATCGTGCCATTTTTTATTTTTCTGAGGGCTGGTATTTGATCCAGGATTGTTTGACAAAGTCCCCGAACTCAGGGTGAGTCAGCCAAAAAGATTCAAATCGAAAGGGGCGTTTATTAGTGTTACCTGGCCTCTGCCATTGAAGTTCAATGGGCCAATGATCCGAACCTGATATGGGTAGAATGGAAGAGATTATATCCCCACCTAGATAAGGAGCATTGTCAGAAATGAGGAAGCGATCTAACCTTGAGGCTATTTGATGGACACCTTCCCTTTTGTTGGTCCATGTGAAGATGTCGTTGTTGGAAGGTAGATCAATTAGCCAGTTTGATCTCACAAAGTCTTTGAGGAGTTGCCCATCCCGGATGCCAATATCTCTTCCACCTTGCCGTTCTTCGGTTCTTGTTATCATGTTGAAGTCTCCCCCTGCGATCCAGAGAGGGTATTTCCTGTTGGAGTTGAGAATTGTGAGGTGGTCCAGAACTGCTGCCTTAAGTTGAGGATCTTGCGGGAAGTAGACATTGGTAATGTGTCCATGAGTGTTGGTTCCAAGCAAGTGAAAAGTTGCTTGGATGAAATGCTTGTTGGCATGAATGTTACTTAGTTGTATTATTCTGGAGTCCCAGAGGATTGCAAGCCCTCCCGAAGCACCTCGTGCATCTACTGTTGAGATTTGGCCTCCTGGCCAGACTTTTTTAGCTATTTTTTCTAGAAATGTCATATTACACTTGGTTTCTTGCACAAAGAGAATGTTTGGTTTCTCTTGCATGAGCATATTTTTTAAGAGTCTACCCTTCCTGGGGCTGTTGAGCCCTCTTATATTCCAGGAGATTAACTTCATTAAGATGGGTGGGGGTGGATGTTATAGAACTTGGTCAGCTTCGGATATCGACCTGATTCTACTAGCACTTCACCTATCTTAATGGTTTTTTCCAAGGTGGTTTTCCGACCTCTCTTTTTGCTGTCTTTTATGATGAATTTGCCATCCCATTGACTTCCTATTTGAACCCCCAGAGAATGTTTCTTGTGAGCTTTTTGCAGAACTTCTTCCAGTTTGTCTAGTTGCCTTTGAGGTATCTTATCGAAGTTCCCAGTTTTACAGGCAAGTTCGAAGGTAAGTATATCTAGATCGCCAACATCCACATTCTCAAAGTCTTCTTCCATTGATTCTACTTCTGAAGGATCTGTTTCTGCTTCGTTGGCTTGTTGTTTGCTTGATTCGGGGATCTCAGTATCCATTGCCCGGAGGCCATCAACTTGAGGATCTGGATGCTTTAGCTGGCTTTTATCAGGCGGAGGATCTTGAATCTGAGGAGGAGGGCCTTCCGGGAGGTTACGCACCAGGGTTTTGAGCTTTTGCATTTCCTGGTTCTGATCTTGCTCTTCCGGATTCGTTAGGGCTTCAAAGCTGTTGGATTTGGGCGCTTTAGATTTGTTAGCCAGATAAGATTTTGCATTGGCTGAGGGTTTTTTTCTTCCTCTTCTGCGGTTGACTACTTTCGTGAAGCCATCTGATTCATTCTTGTCTGCTTGGGTGCTTTCAGCTGTAGGTTTGTTAAGGGGGCAATCCCTGAATACGTGCCCAAGTTGGTGGCATTTCCGGCACCTAAATGGAACATGTTCATAGTCAATCATTTGAATCCATTCAGAGTCTTTGTGTCGGAGTCTTACCTTGTCTGGCAGGGGTTGTTTGAGTTCTATGTAGACACAGATGCACGCATAGGATGTAAATCTGCAAAACTTGGTATCTTCCGCTGCTTTGATGAACTCTCCGAGCTTGTTTCCGATTTCCTTCAGAGATGATTCTTCCCAATATTCCCATGGAAGTGAATAGAGCCTGATCCAGATTGGCGCACAGCTGAGATCTTCCTTGTCTGGGTTGAATCTTTCGACCCAGCCTCTTAGGTACAGGCCTGCCGCATTCAAGAAGTAGGGACCTCCATCTACTACCCTGTTGCGGTCCTTCAGACAGTTGAAGACTACTGTGAAAAAGCCTTTGGGTCCAATGTGCAGGGAGATGTGGCCTTTAGGTGCCCATTTTGCTTTGATCCAGCTACTGAGAGCTCTTTCCGTTGGCCAGATCCCGATAAACTTGCCAATAAGGGCATGGTCTCGCATATATTGGATTCGGGCGTTTATTCTGTGGCTAGGAAAATCCACAGTGGGCATTGTGGCAGCTACCGGTTTGCAGGTGGCCGATCTGACTATGGAAGCCTCTTCCTGATTTGTGCAGTCGTCCTTGTCGTTCATTCTGTCCTGAGAAATATCATTGCGATTTGGAACAGAGTCATTCTCTTTTCCTTCCTGTCGAGAATCGTCAGGGTTTGGGGGAGGGGCAGAGGCCCCTCCCTTCACGGGCGTCATGGTGACGGCTTACAATGGCGTAAGATGTCTGTAACGGAATGCTAAGTAGCAGAGGACAGGGAGCAGATGGCAGAGGTTTGCAGGCCTGCCGTGGCAGTCTGGGCAGAACCCAGCGGGAGGGTCACTGAAACCCTAAACGCTATCCACCATAGCTGAACCAGCCGCGCTCCGGCTCTTCACATCCAATGGAAGAATTATATTTTAAATTAAGGTTTACATTTAATTTTTCACTGTATTAAGTTGTGTCAAGTTATGTAAATATTAAAGAGGAGGGAATCTTATTGTAGACCAAAATTTTAAGTACATGTAGATGGGACTAATTCTCCATTATTACAATCTATATGATATGTAGTAAATTTAATTGTATCATTTATATTTTATATATGAATCATATTGAGGGAATTCAATTGAACCACTTTCTTATATATGAATCACAAAAAAAAATTAATAGACTAATTACTTTTTCATCTCATAAACATCATTCTTGAAATATAATAAAATTAGTTTTCATTCTTACATCATAAAATATCCAATTATCAAAAACATAAAAAAAAACTTATATATATATATATCTATATATATATATATATATATATATATATATAATATATATATATATATATATATATATATATATATATATATTTATGAATATCATGCATTCTAAAGAGAAACTATTTAAAAAATCCAATAACAAAAATACATTAAAAAAAAAAACAAACTTCACAGAAATATTATAAAAAATATAATTTCCAAAAATCTTTTCCATAAAAATTTAAAACACAATAATCACTAATGACTGAAACAGTTAAATTATGATGCATAAACACCCGTTTTAACTATTTTATTTTAATGTATATATAATATATATATATTATATATATATATATATATATATATATATATATATATATATATATATATATATATATAATATATATATATATATATATATATATATATATAATATATAACCCAATTCTATGCGGGAGCTAACCTCAACATTGGACGAAACAATCTAGCACTAACTGTAATTTTGCATATGAGTAATGAAGTTTACTTCCTTGTGAACGTAAAGGAGGAACAACGATCAAAGATGCTATCTCCAACCCCTTCGTCTTTTTGGGATATGTCTTCTGAAATCTGGGAAGAGGGTAAGAGTTATAGAATATTGCTATACTTATTTGGTATCTTTTATATTTGAGATAGAATAATGCCACCTTTTAATTTCGAAATTGTTTGCAAATTCAAATGAGAATGTATGAAACATAGAGCAATGTTTCATCTTTGGATAAGGTCATTATTAACATTTCTATGCCTTTAATTTTAAGTGATTTGTTTGGTATCTTTTATATTTATTTATTTGAGATAGAATAATGTCGCATTTTAACTTTAAAATTGATAATTAGGTGAAGTTGGTTGTGTCCGTGGAAGTTCCCAACAACGCCTAATTTAACAGCTATTCAATGTTGTTGATTTTTTCTTCCTATCTTGCTACTGATTGCAATTGTTGTCTGTGCAGAGATTTTTTGAATTTGAATAGAAATCACTATAAATTTCTTTTAATTTTTTTTCTTTATTAAGTGTTGATTGCAGTTGTAGTCATTTATGAAGTGTTGATTGCAATTGTCCTCATTTAAGAAGTTTTGATTTCCATGGTTGTTTGTGTATAGATGTTTTAGAATTTGAATAGAAATCACGATAAATTGGTTTTAATTTTTTTAGTTATGGAGTGTTGTGATGCAGGAGCATCTGGTCGAGAGGGTGAAGACCGAGAAAGGGCGGACAAAGTTTCTGAAGAGGATTGGGAAAGATGAACAGTTCGACAAAAGGACAGCAAGTCTGTCAAAGTTCTTACGTTTTTTTTTTCTTATTTTATTTTATTTTCTCCAAAGTCAACTACAACATTAGGTTCTGTTGGTTAATTTAATTTATTTTACTTTACTGTAGAAACAGGTCTTAATTATAGTTGTTAGAATTAGGTTAATACCAATAATCAAAGTAAACAGCAAGCCCTTGTGGGACCAAGGAGACAAAGTAAATAAACAAATAGACAAGTGAAGTAAGTTTACATTAACTGCCAGGCAAACTGAACTAAAGCAACTATCTGACAAACTGTAAAGAATAACTATCTGACAAACTGTAAAGAATAACTATCTGCAGTTAATTAACTGCCTGTACCCATTGTATAAAAAGACAGACAACATGACCCAAAGGGGTTCAGCAGCTACGTAATTGGAAGAGAGAATTAGAGAAATATATGAAAAATTCCCTTCATCAAAATTCTGTGCACAAATAGATGTATGAATAAAATGCATAAGTCCTCTGTATTAGAAATTTCCATATATATTTTTGTACAATAAATTCATGCAGGAAAACACAGTGACAGAGACTCACAAAAAAGGTTCACAAATATATTATTGCATATCCATCAACGTTGCAGGCAAATACATGACCAACATCCCAAATACCACAGGTCTCAAGATAAGCCAAGACCGAGAGTGAGCAACAGACAAAAAGAGGTGAACAGAGCCGAGAGCACAACGACCCACAGTCGAAACCGGGTAAGCAACAATATCGAAGTTAATCGTAGATTATATATATTCCAATACAATACATTGCAGGCCTGTCAAAATTTAATATTACATAAACGAACTGTGTGGTGAGGGTTCGATGAACCGACTCATCCACTAACAGAACCACAACAAATCTCTACACCACGGCTACGGGTTGGAGCAACCCAACATACAAAACGTTACAGCTGATAATCATACAGACGCCGATAACTACAATAAGAGCCGAGAACCGCGGAAGCATTTCAAGTATACAGAATATAGACCCAAGCAGACACAGGCAATCCAAAGATCCACGAAATTAGACAAGGCAAGAACAGAACTACCCGGGAGAAACCATCGACCAAAACCTTTGCGAGAACGCCGAAACCGGTCACTTGCAACCGTCACAACAGAGTTAAGTTAGGGTTTGTTGACACAATAAAACCCTCGCACCAGAAATGAAACCATAATGACAAAGTCGAATTAGCAAGAAGCGAAGCATATATGGCTAAAGGGGAGGGCCATACCTGAAGTGAACCGAGTCCGCAACTCACCGAGACGAAGTGAAATCCTGACCACGGAGGGGCCGAGAGTTGTTAGAACACAGCTCGAGAAGCAGACAAAGAACTATAGCAGGGAACCAGTAAGTTACCTTAGCACAGAGCCGAGCGCGGAGAAACCCCAGGTTGCAGACCAACGAACTGCACATTGTCAACTGGGCAAACCAGAAACCATCAATACCAACATTCACTACAAACTATAGCGCCATTGACTGAGATAAACAGTATATACAGAAATCGAACCAGTCGACTGAGCACAGTCACAAAGAACAAGCAGAATGTCAAGTAAAAGAGCCACAACTTACCAATAAAGTCTGAGTCGGATACACGGACGAGCATACAGTCTCAAACCACATCGTTTAGTCAATAAACCATCAGAAATACCACAGAGTGTTACCACAGGAGCATAATAACCAGAGACGAAGCTGAGTATCGGAGCAGAGCCACAGAGCAGCGAAACGACGAAGTGAAATGACCAAATGAGCACGAATGGACAAGTGAAAGGGTAGTAAGGAGATTAGGGTTTGGCAGATTCAAGGAGGACAGGTGTCGCCACAAGTACAGGTAAGTACCATCGGTTGATTGAAAATCACCTACCACATTCAATTGCAAATCAAACTATAATCAATACCCAAAATATCAGTGAAGGACCGCGACGGAGTGTGCTGGCGTGGGACCACATGGGCTGGCCACATCAATTGGTATCAGAGCAGTTTTTATTATTATTATTATTATTTAGAAGAAGATGGCAGAAGGACAAGCGCCAAGACGAGGGCGTGGAAGAGGTGCACGTAGGGGAGCAGATGAAGGATTAAGAGACCAGATTAGAGTTCTTACAGCTCGCTTGGAAGCAGTGGAAGCGGGTAGACGAAGAGACCCGGAACTGGGAGATGACAGTGAGGAAGAAACGATAGTTGCTGCAGATGGGTCTGATGAAGAAGCTCCAGAGTTGAGACTGCTGCGTTCAATTTTATTGGCCAGCAGCAAACCAAAAACAGAGATTTCAAATTACGATGGCAGTCTGTCTGCTGATATCCTACTAGATTGGATAAGCGAACTAGATAAATATTTCGAGAATGAGGAAGTTAAGGAGGATAAGAGAGTCAAGTTTGCTGCTACTAAGTTGAAAGGACATGCCCTCTTGTGGTGGGACAATGTCCAAGCAGACAGGAAAAGAATGAACAAGTTACCCATATGAAAATGGTCAAGGATGGTAGCGAAGCTGAAGGGCAGATTTCTGCCGAAAGATTACCAGGTTGAACTATGTCGGCGAGTACAGAATTTGAGACAGAAGGGTATGACTGTCAAAGAGTACACGGAAGAGTTCTACTGGGTAAATCTACGTGCTGGTTATACGGATGAGACTCCAGAAAAGACAACGAGGTATGTAAACGGTTTGAGGATGGAGATCCTAGATGAAATTAGCATTCTTTCTCCCCGAAGTATTGAAGAAGCCTTTCAGAGTGTTGTGAAGGCTGAGGAGAAAATTAATAGGAAGCAGAATAACAGGAGAGGGAGAGGGAATGGTAGAGGACGAGGACAGTCCTACGGAAGAGGAAAGAGTGCTGCGAACAGTGACGAAGGCAGCAGCTCAAAAACTTCAGGGACATTAGACAAGGAAGACAGCACCAGAGGAGGTCGGTCATATCAGCGAGGACGAGGGAATGACCGCGGAAGGGGAACTAGTTTCCAGTGCTACAGGTGTCAAAAATGGGGACATCGATCCTTTGAATGTCCAGAAGTTGAGCAGACAGGTCAGAGAGGAACATTTGTGATTCAACCTGAAGATGTTGAAGCGCAACCACGGGAAGTGGAAGATATGGCAGAAACGGGAGAAGAATTGCTTTTGAATAAAGTACTGTTAAAGCCAACCAAGGAAGTGGCTGAACCAACACAGCGGAAGTCACTGTTTCGGACAGTCTGTAAATCACATGGGAAGTGCTGCAAGGTGATCATAGACAGCGGGAGTACCGATAACTTGGTTGCCACTGAGATGGTGGAAAAACTGGGGTTGAAGCGGCTGAAGCACCCCACACCTTACAAGGTTTCGTGGCTGCAGAAAGGCCACCAGCTGTTGGTTGACGAACAATGCGAGGTAGAGTTTCGCATTGGCAAGTACCACGATACAGTGGTCTGCGATATTATGCCCATGGACGTGTGCCACATACTACTCGGAAGACCATGGCAGTATGACAGGAAGGTGACACACGATGGGAAAACTAATTGTTATAAGTTTACGAAGGATGGGGTCAAACACACTCTTGTTCCCATCAAAGAGGATGATTCAGCAGAATCAAGTGGAACAAAGGCGTTATTAATGGGAGGAAAACAGTTCATAAAGAAGCTTGATGAAACTGAAATTAATTTTGCGGTTGTGAGGAGGATGAAACCAGTATTACTGAACCTAGAGAAATCAGAATTACCTAGGGAAATACAAGAGCTGTTAGAAGAATTTCGAGACATTGCGGCTGAAGAGTTACCTGATAAGCTGCCTCCTAAAAGAAGCATCAGCCATCACATTGATTTTATACCAGGAGCAAGCTTACCGAACAAGGCAGCGTACAGGATGAGTCCAAAGGACAACGAAGAAGTACGCAAACAAGTGCAGGAGTTGTTAGATAAGGGACTGATCAGAGAGAGTTTAAGCCCCTGTGCAGTACCTACAGTACTTGTGCCCAAGAAGGGTGGAGAGTGGCGAATGTGTACAGATTCGCGTGCTATAAATAAGATCACCATCCGATACAGGTTTCCCTTGCCTAGGATGGATGACATGATGGACTGCCTTAGCGGGGCAGCATATTTTACAAAAATCGATATGAAAAGTGGGTATCATCAGATCAGAATTAGAGAAGGAGATGAATGGAAGACAACCTTCAAGACCAACGAAGGACTGTACGAATGGCTGGTTATGCCATTTGGGTTGAGTAACGCTCCAGGTACCTTTATGAGACTGATGAACGAAATGTTAAAGGAATTTATTGGAAAATTCGTGATAGTCTATCTGGATGATATTTTATTTTTTAGCAGGACGAAAAGAGAGCACCTTCAACATATTCGAAGAGTATTCGAGAAGCTGCAGCAGAACAAACTGCTGATAAATTTGAAGAAGTGCACTTTCCTACAGAAGGAGTTAATTTATCTGGGATTCGTAGTGGCGGAGAATGAGTTAAAAATGGACCCAGAAAAGATTACAACGATCATGAGTTGGCCGTCACCAAAGAGTTTATTCGAGGTACGTAGTTTTCACGGTTTAGCAAGTTTTTATAGGAAGTTCATTAAGAATTTTAGTGAAATCTGCGCGCCAATGTTAGAGACCATCAAAAAGGCCAGCCAACCTTTTTGCTAGACTAAGGCAGCAGAAGACAGTTTCCAACTTCTGAAGCGGAAAATAACGGAGAGGCCAATCTTGAGGCTGCCCGATTTTAGCAAACCTTTTCAGGTTCGGTGTGATGCAAGCGGGACAGCTATTGGCGCTGTACTCAGTCAAGAGGACAGACTAGTGGCGTTCTTTAGTGAGAAACTAAATGAAAGTCAGTAGAAGTATTCGTCATACGACAAAGAATTCTATGCAGTGGTTCAAGCCTTGAAGCATTGGAGGCACTACTTACTAGGTAATGAGTTCGTTTTGTTCTCTGATAATTCTGCGTT
>APFE030129057.1:308511-328783 GCA_000404065.3 Pinus taeda
TGTGAGTGAGGTTTGTACTTGCACCACCATACCCAAAACGTAGTTCATAAGGAAGCCTCGTCTCTACCAGGAAGCCCACGGGTATCAAGTGATAAAGTTGACTTCAGAAATTTAATATTTAATATGTTGAATTAGTTTTATATTATTATAAATTAATTTTAAAAAGAAAAATTAATGTATTTAATTATATTTACTAAACGTTTTTAAATAATTTTTAAAATAGTTTAAAAATATAATATTAGTATTAAATAATTTCCAAAGTGTTTTGGAAATATTATATTATTATAAAGATTTTAAAGAAAGTTAAGTATTTAAGTTTTTAAATATTTTTGAAAAATGGTTTAAAAATATAATATTAGTATAAATAATTTTAAATTTTAGATAAATTTAATAAGCAAAAGGATTGTTGTTTTAATGGGTAACCTGCGTTTTATGATAATTTAGGATTAAAGGATTATAAAGGTTAATGATTGAAAAGCTTTGGTAATTGTATTAAAAATAACGCTATGTATTCGACAATAGTGTAGTATGTTTTATTAAAAAAATACAAATTAAAAAAACATAAATCTTTCAAAACCTTTTAAATTGAATCTTGAAAATAAACTATTATTATATTAATAATAATAAAGATAAAGAACTACTATGTTGATGTGTTTATGTCATTCGAAGAATATGGAGATCTTTGAAAACCTAGCAAATGTGTGACGTATATACGGAAATGTCATGGGTAATAGGTCGACAGGACCCTATAATGTGGGAAGAAGTCTCAATGGATAAAACGGTCATCGTAATCCCATATGCATCGGTGCAATTTACAACCTAGGTTGATGTGTAAGTGAGGTTTGTACTTCGACCAGCAAAAGGTAGTTCATAAGGAAGCCTTGTGGATATTAAAATCACGAAATCAAATATATTTTACAAGGAAGCCCATAGTTATTAAGGGATTAAAGTTGAATTTTCATATTTAATTATTTTTGGAAATAATTTTAAAAAAATGCAATATTAATATAAATATTATATATATATATATATATTATATATATATATAATTAATTTGTAAAAATAATATAAATTTTGCATTTTTTTTGTTTAGTTTTTTTTTTTTTGTCCTGGTAAAAGAATTCTATTATATTATCAAAAATATGAAGATAACATAGTAGTGGTCAATGACTTTCTCAAGCTTACTTTGATTGGATTTGTTTGCTAGGAAAGTTAGATCATGGCGCAAAAGTTTTTTCCATTTGAATCCCCACTTCTTGGGATAAAAAAGCCATACATGCCAAAATAGATACAAAATCCAGCAAGCAACTAGTAAATCACATATCAAGGTGGCGGATGGAAAGGTTGGACATGAAAAACAACCATTGGATCATTTTCTTCATGGACATCGAAATCTATATGCTCTAGTATCACTTCAATCTCACCTAGACGATCGTTGGTCTGACATTGGCTTTGGTCCACAGTGGCTAATTGCTCCAAGATCTCATTCTGGCTATATTGTATGTCATTGATATAAGCCACTATCTCATTCTGGCTATATTGTATGTCGTTGATATAAGCCACCAACTCATTCTTATCTTCATATATATGTTCCTTAAAGATATCCAGATTGACTTGGATTCCTCATAGTTGATTAACCATTGTATCCAAAGAGCGAGGTTGAACAACAAGGCCAGGAGAACATGGTGGGTCCATGGCAATATCGCCTTCGAGTGTCATACCCCATACTCCTCATAATTTTGGTCTTTCAATTTTCCCGCCCTTGCTCCTCGCTACCCTCGATGGCCCCCACCTCTTCGAGGTCTTCCTCAATGGCGAAGCATCCATGTAAGAAACAATGCACAATGAACCTACACCTCGAGGCTTTCACCTCTTCCAGTGAGACTCTTCTGCACCGATTCCCCTGGATTACAAGGCTCTAGTTTTAGAGATGGCTAGGGCTTGTGAAAGTGAAACTAGCACACCCTTACTATCCAAGGAAAGCACAACAGAAAGAGACTCACCATTGGCATAAGAGGGACCTACACAAACAACAACTTTCCCAAAGAACCTGATAATACGAGAGAAACTCTAGTGCTTGTGACAATCCCAGGAGACCCCAACTCCCACATGGATATGCCCCACCAATAAGACAGTAGAAAAAGAAAACCTTGTCACCCAGTCTAAGAAATTCAGAATCAAGATACACCCCAGTCCTAGTCTACTTGCACCCACAACCAAAACTTAATGAAATTGAAATTGGGGAATTCTTCCAACTTACGAAACAGAGACCCGACTACACTATGGACAAGGAATCGTCATACTCAGTGCGACCCTGAGCAGGACTTGCCCATTCACAACTCAGAGGAACGAGCCCTTTACAAAAGGAGGAGACCCATTCCTCACCTAGTTTAAACAAAACAACAAGAAACAAACGAAACCCAACACCAATTATGTTATACTGACACCCACAAATCAAGAGCACACTGTTGGTGTTCTTCCACCACCTTGCAAGGAACATTGAGACTCTAACAGTAACCAGGAACCAAGAGAGTGGAGATACCTATTTACCGACTAATTCACACATGACCAGAGACCAACAATGAATGGTTAGGCTATATGAGTCAATTCCATTTCCTAGCTCTAAAGGTGACATTGAGTTTAGCTCCTTCCCGCCCTAGGATCCCAAATGAACACCTAAGTTCTCTTCGTTCCAACTGTTGCTCGAATGCATCTGCCTACCTCTGTTGCATGGTTCTCATTCGACTCACTGGTAGAACCTTCCTGGCATACCGATCATGATCTATCACCAAAAATTCCTCTGTTCATTTCCCGACTAAACTTTCCACCTTCGCTCATCATAATTCGCATAATAAATATGATCATTCTCTCTAGACTCTTCATTGTCCGGCCTTCTGGCCAGTTGGACTCACACATTTGCTTACTCATGGTTGTCGCGTGTGAGAATGTGACAACCCCAAGGCCATGCTTGTCTCTATTTGATCATCCCAACGGAGAGACTATTATCTCCTTCTATCAATTGAGAAATCATGACAATGGCACATGGGTCTAAGTCAAACGAGCACAGATGCATCCTTTATAATCTAAATGAAAAGTGAAGGGATTCTAAAAGTGAGTAGCTCAAAAGATTAAGTAACTATATAAAAAGTAATGAAATGTATTTGTAATAGATGTAGATGTTTTATTAATAAATCAACTTTGAAAAATCATTAAATTCTATTAAATCTTTTAAAATGAAACTACAAAAACTAACTATTATAATATCAATGATATAAATTATAATAACCAACCATAATAATAGTAAACTATTTATATACTTGATAAGTTCGAGGTGAACATGGATGTGTTAGTGTATGTATTGAGCCCATTTAGAGTTGGCGAGATTTTTTTTATTATAGGTTGTGTTCAAAAATATTATAATATCCTTCGACAATAATTTTAGGAGAAAGGAATTTCAATATTTTTACTATAACATCTTTAAGATAATTGAATAAAAAATAATATCTTTAAGATAATTGAATAAAAAAGAGCTTTAATGTAGAATTTTCCCATTAATTATTGAGTTTTATTTAGAGGGTAACTTATGTGCAATGGTGCATTTGATTGTTATTCTTCTATTTCATTTTATAATCTGGCTGCTGTTCTTTTATTTAATTTCATAGTGCACAAAGTCCATCATTGAAGTTTATTAATAGTGAAAGTGGCAAAGTTTTCATGTTTATGTGAATTCAAGTAAATTGCAATAATAATTCAGGTAGTGAAGAAAATTATATAGATTAAGTGTTGTTATGATATAATGTTTAGATGCATAATTTTCAATATCTTTACTGGATCATATTTGTATCAAGATATTTCGTTTTGTAAACTTATATAATGAGGATTTGTAGTGCATACTAATGAAGTAGTAAATTATTGCTTCTAAAAATAGAGTGGAGCAAACAACGATTTTTGTAATAAAATGATGTTTAAAATATTGAAAAGATACAATTATTTAATAGGAGTATAACTTTACATTATCAATTGTGATGTTTTCATCTCAAGAAAGAAAAGTAATAAAATGAAAAACACAATTGAACATAATATGAGTGTGAAGAGGAGGATGCTATTTATGAGGACCCTAAAAGTAAAAATACATACTATTAAGAATGCTTTTATTCCATACTTTAATGTTCTATTCAAGTTGCACATAAAACTCAAGATACCCTCTTAGGGTGGAAAAAGAGATTTTGGAAAACCCAAGAATTGTTTAGCTAGAAGTACATTTTAGCATGCAAATACTAAGACATTAACAACCTATTTATTTTTTACTTTTAAATATGCACAATGATGCTTTGTTATGCTCAGGGAGTTATGTAGATATGTTGTTAATGATTACTAACTAGAAGCAATTCAAACAATTGATTAAATCATAGTTTTATCTTATATTCCTGAAAAGCATCAACTTATAAAATTGTATTATTCGCTAAAAGGGAATGCATAATGTTTCCTTCAAGTTATACAAAATAGCCATGCCTCCAATAACACCAGTACAAGTAGATCAAATATATCAAAACTATAAGATAGATTGTGCATGATTTTCGACTCATCAATCCTAAAATATAAGCTCATGATAAGAGTAACAACAAATCATAAAGGGAAATCATCAAACTACCATCATAAGAGTCCCTCACATGCACCTCAAAACCTTTGGCAATTAAAGTAGCAATCTCAATAAGGTCACCTCCTCCTTTCTCATACTTTGGTAGTTTTTGGAAGGAGAAGTGGAATGTTATGAATAAAATATTCATAAATAACATTAATAAAACAATAATATTGATAATAAATTAAATAATTTAATTAATTAATGACCATTAATTATTAAAGGGAATATGTCAAAATGTATGACCACTCACCTTCGTGGCTAGATAATTCCTATATAGGCACACCGCCATGAAGGATTGTAATCACCATTCAGTTGATATTAATACAGTAATTTACATATTACAGTTACATATACATTTTACGCACAAATATTCTTGTGCACCACGTTTCTCTCGCTCATTAAGGTATTAGAGAAACGTTCATCGCACATGTGTATCTTTGTGCTGCCTATACTCATTGTTTTAATCTCTCTATTACATCCCAATTTTCTGTTGCTTGTGTTTCCATCATTGTTCAATCCACAGTCGAACCTGTCTGTTGCCATCTTGTTTTGAACCTTGCTTCCCAATACCTCTCCCTTTCACTAACCTTCGAATTTCGTTATTCCATTGATTCTCCAACATCCTCTGATCATTGTATATTCTACCAACCATCGTATTTCCTATTTTTGCCACAAAACACCATGTATCAACACAGTCTTCCTTGAAAACTTGTGCTCTGCCATTTTTTTCTCTATCAGTTAAATCCACACTCGAGCTCACATTCTGTCCACCATCCAGCCACTGTCTTGTTCCATGCATCCTCATTTCTGTCACCAGACACCGCCTTCGACGAGGTCCTATCTGCGTTCTTTCTCTGACACTCGATCCATATTCCTTCAACCTCAATACACTGGTTCGACGATCAAATGTCACAACTCTTGCTACCCCAACTAGTTCTCTCTGCGCTTCACGATGATCAACGCAATGTTCCGTCCTAGTTGGACATTCTTTCTCCCTTCTGAACGTTGCAACTTTGTGCATTTTTGCATAATGCTTAATAATTATATATGCCACTCGCATCACTTAACCATCACTCAAGTCATAATATATATATATATATATATATATATTATATATATATATATATATATATATAATATATATATATATATATATATATAATATAATATTATATATATATTATAATATATCAAAAAGACTATAACATTAATTAATAAATATTATAAAAGTTAATTAAAGAATTAATTATTTATATAATAATATTTAAAAGGAAATTGTTATATATTATAAGATAATTATTAAAATAAGAGTGAAGGTGGGGGTCCACCAATAAAAAGAGTAAGATGGTGAGCAATGAATAATTACAAGCAAACGTTACATGTTACTCAGACAATGTCAACAATGTACGTTGTCGCTTCAGTAACATAGAGAAATCACAAGTAGAGTTAGAGAAGAACAAAAAAGGTTGACATCGATGATGAAGTAAATACTGCAAAAATACTTCAAAATTAATGAAACCACTAAAAGACTTGATGACCATAGTGAAAAACTTAACCAATTAATGGAAAAAGTGAACATGCTTGCAATTCAAACCTAGCAAGGACAAGAATCCAACCCACAAAATAGAAATGTGCATGAACATGCTGATCGTCCTAAGATATGCTTCTCAGGTACCCGGTATTACACCAAATTTCCAGAAAGGGACTATCAATGGATTAAAAACAAGCTCCCAAAATATGATGGTAAAGACCATAAATGCACTATTGCTTGGGTTATTAAAATGGAAGCCATTTTTGAATCAAACACACTAATAGGTGAATGAGAGAAAATCATGACCACATCCAACAATTTGGAAGAAGAGGCATATGATTGGTTCCTATTGTGGTGTGGAAAATGTGACTCTCATTCCTTTCTTTGGAATAACTTTTTGGATTCTTTGCTAAGAAGGTTTTATGAAGAATAAGAAGATGATGTCTACGAAATATTTGTTCATTTTAATAAAAAATGATACATTAGTGAATACACCCATGAATGGGAAGTATTAGCTATAAGACAAAGAGGATTTACTGATGAACGACTACTTAAAATGTATAAATGTGGACTTAGGGATTATATCTGTGCATAATTGAAATTGTACAGACCTAAAACTATCAAAGAAGCTACACATGCAGTAAGGCTTATTAAACAAAATGTCATCATTCAAGGAAGAAGAAGACCAACAACAATACTCAGGTAAAAAAGATGCAAACAAATGTAGATATTGTGGAGACAAATGGACATTACTACACATATTCCTTAACAAGAAATTGTATACTTATGAAGTTGAGAAGGAATCAGACATTTCCAGTGATGATTCAGAAAAAAGGATAAAAAGGAAAAATAATTGCCGCAAGTGTAGAGAAAATTGGACGTCAGGACATAAATGTGAAGACACGTCCTTATGCTACTATAGAATAGTAGAGGGAAGGAAAGTTAAAGTACAAAAATATGATGAATAAATTGTTGTCACACAGAATGAAGATTTACATTTTGAGGAACCATTATTAGCCACAATCTCATGTGTCCAACAAAATCAGGGTGAAGAAAGAAATTCTTCAAAAAGTAAAAAACAACAAGTCACTATAAAATACGTTCCACCCCTTCAAAAGCAGAGAAACTAGTCTCCAAGATGAAAGACCATTAAGCTTACTACTCTAGCAACAAATATGATAAGGAGATTACACCCTAAAAACCTAAAGCTTAAAGGGATCATACGAGGAAGAAATGTTGATATACTTGTAGATTCTGGTAGTACTCAAATTGTATAAACATTGATCTTGCTAAACAACTTGATATTTGTATATGCCAAATCAAGGACCTAACCATGTCCATCTCTACTAGGAAAAAGTTTGAAGAGATAGGAGTATGCCATAATTTTTCCATCCAAATACAAGAACTAGAGCTACAAACATATCTATTCTCCCTACCACTCAATGAAATGGATGTAGTTCTAGGTACATAATGGTTAACACTACTAGGAAGCTATACTACAAATCTTGAAGAACAGTTCATGGAGTTTAACTAGCAAGGATGACATTAAAAATTATATTGTGTTAACGTTTTCAGTTTCAAGGAAGGTATAAGTATGCAAGAGGAATTCACCAAGCACAAACAAAATCAAAGTAAAGATGCCATTCCATAACAACCACTTTGAAATTTTGGGTTTTCAAGATTAGTAATCAATTTGGGAAATTGGAATAAATTACTAAAATCCCGATAATTCATGATTTGGCTGAAAAATGAAAAATGTTAGTAATAACTAACTAGGGGTTAATATTTGAAATAAATGTGTCATTGAGCTATTTTATTTACAAAATGCAATATTGTACATTTTATGCATTTTTAACCTAGGCTACATAAATGATTAGACTTTCAAAGGAGTGCCATTTACAAACCAATTGACCAAATGAGGTAAAACAAGCATCAATGGGAAGCTTATGAAAAATCGATTTTAACAAAGCAATCAAAACAAGAATCCAAAGAAAATGAAAAATTAACAATCGCGTAGGATAATCAACTAAATAAAAATCCTAAAAGGTGTTTAGCCAAATTTTTTATAGAAAGGGTCCCCATTATTTGAAGTGAACAAATAAAAAATGGGGGGGTTGTGTTTTACCACAACATAAGGCAAACTGATTAGTGCTTTAGAAGAAATTTAGAGGCTATGGAAAAAGAATAAGATGTAAACTTAGAAAAGTAAAAAATTATCACTAAAATGTTGGAACCTCTTCTTTTGAAAATTGAAGAAACAAAGAAAATTGAAGATACTTTGTTGGAGTAGCTGAAAGAAAAAAGAAAATTCATGTGAAAATATTGATGGGGAGGCTGTCACCTATAGAAAAGAGTTAGACAAGAATAAGGAACAACTAAATCAACTAGAAGTTTATCAAAGATATTGGTAAAGTGGATGAAATTCTAAATTTTCAAAGATGCCCTCATATCATGACTAGTTTGGGCTATGAAGGAGAGTCAAGTTCAATAAAAATTAAATGCAAGGAATCCACCACCTTTGTTGAAGCAATTAAGCAACTACACTATGGTACACATAAAGAATCTAACCACAAATGAAAGCATGAACAAAGGAAAAAGAAGGGAATCTAGATAAAAGTGAGTGAAAGTAAAAAATTAGAAGGAAAGTTAAATGAGAATGAGAAAACATTGACTAAGATGCTACATGGTTATTGGTAGGGAGAGGTGAATTGGCTTTTCTTTATAGTGTTTAACCCGCCAACATGTCAAGGGATCTCCCCAGTAAGAAGTCCCAACTAGACCTCAGACCATTTGGTGTAGGAGTCCCAGCAGTGGATAGTACAATATCACCTTGACCGAGGTTACACACAGAGGTGAGTAAGATTTCCTTGTTGGTAGCAAGGGTATGACATTTGCAGCAAGTCAAGTAGGGTTCATAATGACTCTAACACATGGAACAGGGAAATGAGTGCGCCCCTTGGAAACTTGTGACAACGCGCAACTTGGAAGGGAACACACGAGTAGAGATACATCACAAGCTGGAAAGAAAGTTAGCCAATGATCCAAGGTGATGGTTAAACCAACAAAACATCTCGATAAGATTCATACAAACATATATAGAAAATTCCATACATACATGCATAGACAACAACTACATATATCATTACAGTAACCAAGATAGCTGAAATAAAATAAAAACATATGCATGAAATATGATGGCTTTGTTATATTAAGAAAGTGAAAGATCCAACCATAGAGACAACTATGACCAACCACTAGTCCTGATAGCAGAACGTTACAATCACCACCACCTACTCCTCCAAAGAGATATACTAGCTTTTCACTATGGAGAAGCCAAGGCTCGTTATAATACACTCCAAGCTTTCTCTAAGATACACCTATAGGAAGCTTGGCTCTATAAATAGAAAAGCCTGTACTCTTATTTTATTCACTACTTCATTTGCTTCAAGAAATAATTTGGTTATTTCCTCATCCTCATGCATCTTCAATGATTCGAATTGCATTATTCAACCTTGAATTTCAGCATTCTTTACATAACTATTCATTTCATGACAACAACTCGTTTTGTCCCATAATTCCTTGGCAATGATGCAATCCATGACTTTCACCAATTCAGATTCAGGTTTTTTAGCAAGGAGTGCATTAATTTCCTTAGCATTATAGGTGAATTGGAGCATATAATCTCTAGTAATTTTAACTTGTGGATTTTCATAACCATCTTGCATAGTGTCCTAGAAATTTTCACTAAGAGAATGTAAGTAAGTCTTCTTTCTTATGTTTGAGAATGTATAGTTTGTTCTAGTGAACATTAGATCCATATTGGTGGTCCTCCATCCTAGTTAGACATTTTCCTTGTTCTTCCTTCCAGTTATTAGACTGATCTTGAAGGAACATGGCTCTGATACCAATTGTCAAAGGCTAGGAAAATATTGAGACGAGGGTGATGAATTAGTATTTTAACAATTTTGAGAATTCCTTACTCAAAGAAACAATATTAGAAACACAATAATGAATCAATACACCAAACTCATACAATCTGGACAAAATATATTAACATGGAAACCCAATAGGTAAAACCACAAATTTATTTTTATTATGATGAAAAATAAATCTCTAACTTCAAATTACATCATTTTTTGGGTAGGATAGAACCTACAAAAGGTTTCAAACTTCTTTCTCTTCGAAAGCACCAACTTGCTAATTTTTTAGGCACCAACCTGCGGGAAGAACCAACTCTTTATTTATCAACACCAACTGAAAGAAAGCTCCAATTCCCTATTTTAGAAGCACCTAAGTGCACATGACTTCATATCCCTCTTTCATAAATATTCAAACTCAGATAAAAAAGGAATCTCTATCATATATTCATAGATAAATTCTCTATTATTCTCAAAATCACCCATTTGATCCTCTCTCCAGATACAAGCTTCTCAAATACCTTAAATACCTCTTTTCAAATAAATTCTTTGTAATGTTGCTAATGTGTATATAGACTTACAGCTAACTCTCTTCGCATCTGATTTGTTAATATTGGGTTTTTCAATTAGTTTCACTTTAGCTCTATTATTGATTTAACAATTTTCCACATCATTGTTCTAGTTATTTTATTTTATTGTTTATTTTTATTCAGCTTGACCTAGTTGTTCACCTATGTTTCAATCAAGATCTCTCCTGAATGGGTTTTGCATTGCAATTTGACATTTTTTATTTGTGTTGCATGTCAATTTTTGTTTCTATATTAGTTTTCGCACTAGAACACAAAGGTTATAATGTACAACACCAAGTTTCAATCAATTGGTAAAACAAAAAATTCAGAATAATGTCGCTCCCTAATATTATAGCTCATGGAACATAATAATAGGTGTCGATATCCTTAGCTAAAGAATAGAGAGCACTTAACATCACACACATTTGAAATTTTGCACCCTTAATTTTATTTCCAAGGTGACATATGACTAAAATCTAGAACCTTGCATTTCCACCAAAAGTGCTTTTATAATAAGCTTGGAGGACCCTTAAGAATTTTTTGACTCAAGCACAACAAATTAATAATAGAGGAAAGATCTTACAAACACAACCATATAGCACGTATCCCAATACTTTGCCATGTCGTCATCCTACCATTTGTCTTTCTCTTGGCCCACAATGTCAACTGGCAACAGTCATCGCCATGTATAACCTTTGCGAAGGAATGTTTTCTAAGATTAAACTTCCCATCTATCACTTTTGGTCTCTGCATCATCATTTGCCTCAGTTATTCATCCTAAACCTTTGTGTCAAGATGTGAATTTTCACATATGTTGATAGAATTATTTCTATCACGCACCTTTGTTAACCATGCCACCATAGAATCCCTTATTACACACTATGAATTTTCATGTCTGGTCATAGACTTACCTCCATATCATAGGGTTTGTCAACTATCATACAACATCAGAAACATGTCATGTGTCACCTAAGAAAGGGCCATTTCTTCACTCGAAAATTCCAAATCAACATGCCATGTCTCATATATCACATCATCATATGCTAACATCGTTGCCAACTTGTTTCCACGCCATCATTGCCATCCAATGGAATTATGACATTTGCCATTGTGCAACATTCCTTCATTAAATTTCCAATGGGTCAAATGTTTAATTCCCATTGTTTTCTAGTGCTTGACAATTCTCTATCTCTCGTGGACTCTATTAAGTTTCCCAACATGTTCACCATTAATATCTCCACTGAAAATAAAATCATGACGTGAATGGAAATTTGTGCATTAGTTGCTAGGAAAGTTCCCATTCACAAACTCTATCAATCATGATTCTAGGCATCACTAGGATGTCAAAACAATATTTCCACACCATGTATTGAAATTTCAGGTTGAAGAATGTGCGAAAGAAATTGCAATCACATTTTCCATGTTTTTCTCATTTTTTATGTAGGAGGGTCCGTTGAAAGTATTCAACATGGGTACTCCTTGGATGAAGAATAAAATTATGCATCCAACAAGTTTTATCACTCGAAATTTAAGTAAACCCATAGGGAGATAAGTTCAAAATACGAATTGAAAAAGTAGTTTTTTCTTTTTTCCCTCTAAAATTTGGCAATGTAATCTAATCCTATTTTATTATTTCAACTATTGTTTTATAATTCCTTAGGAGGCCCACTTTAGACCTCAAAATTCCCCTAATGAGAGATCATTCTCTTTGTCACTCAAATTACACAAGTGTGAGAAAGCATTAGTTCCATCGAAATGAGAGAAACTTGGTGCACAAGAATATTTGTGTGTAAATTCTATATGTAAGTGCAATAAGTAAGTAATTATATAAATATCAACTGAGTGGTGATTACAATCCTTCAAGGAGGTGTTCCTATATAGGAATTGAATGGCCACAAAGGTGAATGGTCACACCTTTTGGCCTTTTCCCTTTCATAATTAATGGGTCATTAATTAATTAAATTATTTAATTTATTATTAATATTATTATTTAATTAATTTTATTTATGAATATTTTATTCATAACATTTCCACCCCCTTTAAATATGCTTTGTCATCAAATCATAACAAGACGGGTTTTCTCTAGTTGAACACATTGTTATGGAATGACATCTTTACTTTGATTTTGTTTGTGCTTGGTGAATTTCTCATGCATACTTATACCTTCCTTGAAACTGGAATCGTTAACACAATATAATTTTTAATCTCATCCTTACTAGTTAAACTCCATGAATTGTTCTTCAAGATTTGTAGTATAGCTTCCTAGTAGTGTTAACCATTATGTACCTAGAACTACATCCATTTCCTTGAGTGGTAGGGATAATAGATTTGTTTGTAGCTCTAGTTCTTCTATCTGGATGTAAAAATTATGGCATAATCCTATCTCTTCAAACATTTTCCTAGTAGAGATGGACATGGTTAGGTCCTTGATTGGGAATATACAAATATCAAGTTGTTTAGCAAGATCAATGTTTATACAATTCTGAGTACTACCAGAATCTACAAGTATATCAACATTTCTTCCTCTTATGATCCCTTTAAGATTTAGGTTTTTAGGGTGTAATCTCCTCGTCATATTTGTTGCTAGAGTAGTAAGCTTAATGGTATTTCATCTTGGAGACTAGTTTCTCTGCTTTTGAAGGAATAGAACGTATTTTGTAGTGACTTGTTGTTTTTTACTTTTTGAATAATTGCTTTCTTCACCCTAATTTTGTTGGACACATGAGATTGTGGCTAATAATGGTTCCTCAAAATATAAATCTTCATTTTGTGTGACAACAATTTATTCATCATATTTTTGTACTTTGACTTTCCTTCCATCTACTATTCTATAGTAGCATAAGGACGTGTCTTCACATTTATGCCCTGACGTCCAATTTTCTCTACACTTGCGACAATTATTTTTCCTTTTTATCCTTTTTTCTGACTCATCACTAGAAGTGTCTGATTCCTTCTCAACTTCATAAGTATACAATTTCTTGTTAAGGAATATGTGTACTAATGTCCATTTGTCTCCACAATATCTACATTTGTTTGCATCTTTTTTACCTGAGTATTGTTGTTGGTCTTCTTCTTCCTTGAATGATGACATTTTGTTCAATAAGCCTTACTGCATGTGTAGCTTCTTTGATAGTTTTAGGTCTGTACAATTTCAATTATGCACAGATATAATCCATAAGTCCACATTTATACATTTTAAGTAGTCGTTCATCAGAAAATCCTCTTTGTCTTATAGCTAATACTTCCCATTCATGGGTCTATTCACTAATGTACCATTTTTTATTAAAATGAACACATCATCTTCTTAGTCTTCATAAAACCTTCTTAGCAAAGAATCAAAAAAGTTATTCCAAAGAAAGGAATGAGAGTCACATTTTCCACACCACCATAGGAACCAATCATATGCCTCTACTTCCAGATTGTTGGATGTGGTCATGATTTTCTCTCATTCACCTATTAGTGGGTTTGATTAAAAAATGGCTTCCAATTTATTAACCCAAGCAATAGTGCATTTATGGTCTTTACCATCATATTTTGGGAGCTCATTTTTAATCCATTGATAGTCCCTTTCTAAAAATTTGGTGTAATACTGGGTACCTGAGAAGCATATCTTAGGAGGATCAGCATGTTCATGCACATTTCTATTTTGTGGGCTGGATTCTTGTCCTTGCTAGGTTTGAATTGCAAGCATGTTCACTTTTTCCATTAATTGGTTAAGTTTTTCGCTATGGTCATCAAGTCTTTTAGTGGTTTCATTAATTTTGAAGTATTTTTGCAGTATTTGCTTCATCATCGATGTCAACCTTTTTTGTTCTTCTCTAAACTCTACTTGTGATTTCTCTATGTTACTGAAGCAACAATATACATTGTTGACATTGTCTCAGTAACAATTAAGGTTTGCTTGTAATTTTTCATTGCTCACCATCTTACTCTTTTTATTGGTGGACCCCACCTTAACTCTTTTTTTAATAATTATCTTATAATATAATAATAATTTCCTTTTTAAACAACTATTATATAAATAATTAATTCTTTTAATTAACTATTTTAATATATTTATTAATTAATGTATAGTATTTTGATATATATATATATATATATATATATATATATATATATATATATATATATATATATATAATATATATATATATATATATATATATATATATATATATATATTATATATATATATTATGACTTGAGTGATGGTTAAGTGATGCGAGTGGCATATATAATTATCAAGCGTTATGCAACAATGCAAAAAGTTGCGATGTTCAGAAGGGAGAAAGCATGTCCAACTAAGAGGGAACATTGCATTGATCATCATGAAGCGCAGAGAGAACTAGTCGGGGTAGCAAGAGTTGTGACATTTGATCGTCGAACCAGTGTCTTGAGGTTGAAGGAATATGGATCGGGTGTCAGAGAAAGAATGCATATAGGACCTCGTCAAAGGCGGTGTCTGGTGGCAGAAATGAGGATGCATGGAACAAGACAGTGGATGGATAGTGGACAGAATGTGAACTCGAGTGTGGATTTAACTGATAGAGAAAAAAATGGCGGAGCACAAGTTTTCAAGGAAGACTATGTTGATACATGGTGTTTTGTGGCAGAAATTGGAAATGTGATGGTTGGTAGAATATACAATGATCAGAGGATGTTAGAGAATCTATGGAAAGATGAAATTCGAATGTTAGCGAAAGGGAGAGGTACTGGGGAGCAAGGTGTAGAACAAGATGGCAGCAGACAGGTTCGACTGTGGATTGAACAATGATGGAAACACAAGCGATAGAAAATTGGGATGTAACAGAGAGATTAAAACAATTAGTATAGGTAGCACAAAGATACACATGTGCGATGAATGTTTCTCTAATACCACCATGAGCGAGAGAAACGTGGTGCACAAGAATATTTGTGTGTAAAATGTATATGTAACTGTAATAAGTAAATTACTGTATTAATATCAACTGAATGGTGATTACAATCCTTCATGGCGGTGTGCCTATATAGGAATTATCTAGACACGAAGGTGACTGGTCATACATTTTGACATTTTCCCTTTCATAATTAATGGTCATTAATTAATTACATTATTTAATTTATTATCAATATTATTATTTTATTAATGTTATTTATGAATATTTTATTCATAACATTCCACTTCTCCTTCCAAAAACTACGAAAGTATGAGAAAGGAGGTGACCTTATTGAGATTGTTACTTTAATTGCTAAAGTTTTTGAGGTGCATGTCAGGGATTCTTATGATGGTAGTTTGATGATTTCCCCTTATGGTTTGTTGTTACTCTTATCATGAGCTTATATTTTAGGATTCATGAGTCGAAAATCATGCACACTTTATCTTATAGTTTTGATATATTTGATCTACTTGTACTGGTCTTATTGGAGGCATGGCTATTTTGTATAACTTGAAGGAAACATTATGCATTCCCTTTCAGCGAATAATACAATTTTATAAGTTGATGCCATTTCAGGAATATAAGATAAAACTATGATTTAATCAATTGTTTGAATTGCTTCTAGTTAGTAATCATTAACAACATATCTACATAACTCCCCGAGCATAACAAAGCATCATTGTGCATATTTAAAAGTAAAAAATAAATAGGTTGTTAATGTCTTAGTATTTGCATGCTAAAATGTACTTCTAGCTAAACAATTATTGGGTTTTCCAATATCTCTTTTTCCACCCTAAGAGGGTATCTTGAGTTTTATGTGCAACCTGAATAAAACATTAAAGTATGGAATAAAAGCATTCTTAATAGTATGTATTTTTACTTTTAGGGTGCTCATAAATAGCATCCTCCTCTTCACACTCATATTATGTTCAACTGTGTTTTTCATTTTATTACTTTTCTTTCTTGAGATGAAAACATCACAATTGATAATGTAATGTTATACTCCTATTAAATAATTGTATCTTTTCAATATTTTAAACATCATTTTACTACAAAAAGCGTTGTTTGCTCCACTCTATTCTTAGAAACCATAATTTACTACTTCATTAGTATGCACTACACATCCTCGTTATATAAGTTTACAAAACGAAATATCTTGATACAAATATGATCCAGTAAAGATATTGAAAATTATGCATCTAAACATTATATCATAACAACACTTAATCTATATAATTTTCTTCACTACTTGAATTATTATTGAATTTACTTGAATGCACATAAACATGAAAACTTTGCCACTTTCACTATTAATAGACTTCAATGATGGATTTTGTGCACTATGAAATTAAATAAAAGAACAACAGCCAAATTATAAAATGAAATAGAAGAATAAAAATCAAATGCACCATTGCACATAAATTACCCTCTAAAGAAAGCTCAATAATTGATGGGAAAATTCTACATTAAAGCTCTTTTTTATTCAATTATCTTAAAGATATTATTTTTCATTCAATTATCTTAAAGATATTATAGTAAAAACATTGAAATTCCTTTCTCCTAAAATTATTGTCGAAGGATATTATAATATTTTTGAACACAACCTATAATAAAAAATTATCGCCAACTCTAAATGGGCTCAATACATACACTAACACATCCATGTTCACCTCGAACTTATCAAGTATATAAATAGTTTACTATTATTATGGTTCGTTATTATAATTTATAACATTGATATTATAATAGTTAGTTTTTGTAGTTTCATTTTAAAAGATTTAATAGAAGTTAATGATTTTTCAAAGTTGATTTATTAATAAAACATCTACATCTATTACAAATACATTTCATTACTTTTGATATAGTTACCAAATCTTTTGAGCTACTCACTTTTAGAATCCCTTCACTTTTCATTTAGATTATAAAGAATGCATCTGTGCTCGTTTGAGTTAGACCCATGTGTCATTGTCATGATTTCTCGATTGATAGAAGGAGATAATAGCCTCTCCGTTGGGATGATCAAATAGAGACAAGCGTGGCCTTCGGGTTGTCACATTCTCACATGCGACAACCATGAGTAAGAAAATGTGTGAGTCCAACTGGCCAAAAGGCTGGACAATGAAGAGTCTAGAGAGAATGATCATATTTATTATGCAAATTATGATGAGCGAAGGTGGAAAGTTTAGTGGGGAAATGAACAGAGGAATTTTGGGTGATAGCTCATGCTCGGTATGCCAGGAAGGTTCTACCAGTGAGTCGAATGAGAACCATGCAACAAAGGTAGGCAGATGCATTCGAGCAACAGTTGGAACGAGGAGAACTTAGGTGTTCATTTTGGATCCTGGGGCGGGAAGGAGCTAAACTCAATGTCGCCTTTAGAGATAGGAAATGGAAAATGAATCATCTAGCCTAACCATTCATTGTTGGTCTCTGGTCGTGTGTGAGTTAGTCGATAAATAGGTATCTCCACTCTCTTGGTTCGTGGTTACTGTTAGGGTTTCAGTGTTCCTTGCAAGGTGGTGGAAGAACACCAACAATGTGCTCTTGATTTGTGGGTGTCAGTATAACATAATTGGTGTTTGGTTTTGTTTGTTTCTTGTTGTTGTGTTTAAACTAGGTGAGGAATGGGTCTCCTCTTTTTGTAAAGGGCTCGTTCTTCTAAGTTGTGAATGGGCAAGTCCTACTCAGGGTCGCACTAAGTATGCTGATTCCTTGTCCATAGTGTAGTCGGGTCTCTCTTTCATAAGTTGGAAGAATTCCCCAATTTCAATTTCATTAAGTTTTGGTTGTGGGTGCAAGAAGACCAGGACTGGGGTGTATCTTGATTCTGAATTTCTTAGACTGGGTGACAAGGTTTTCTTTTTCTATTGTCTTATTGGTGGGGCATAGCCATGTGGGAGTTGGGGTCTCCTGGGATTGTCACAAGCACTAGGGTTGCTCTCGTATTATCAGGTTCTTTGGGAAAGTTTTTGTTTGTGTAGGTCCCTCTTGTGCCAATGGTGAGTCTCCTTCTGTTGTGCTTTCCTTGGATAGTAAGGGTGTGCTAGTTTCACTTTCACAAGCCCTAGCCATCTCTAAAACTAGAGCCTTGTAATCCATGGGAATTGGTGCAGAAGAGTCTCACTGGAAGAGGTGGAAGCCTCGAGGTGTAGGTTCATTGTGCATTGTTTCTTACATGGATGCTTCGCTAGTGAGGAAGACCTCGAAGAGGTAGGGGCCATCGAGGGTAGCGAGGAGCAAGGGGGGACAAATTGAAAGACCAAAATGATGAGGAGTATGGGGTATGGCACTCAAAGGCGAGATTGCCATGGACCCACCATGTTCTCCATGCCTCATTGTTCAACCTCGCTCTTTAGATACAATGGTTGATCAACTATGAGGAATCCAAGTCAATCTGGATATCTTTAAGGAACATATATATGAAGACAGGAATGAGTTGGTGGCTTATATCAACGACATACAATATAGCCAGAATGAGATAGTGGCTTATATCAATGACATACAATATAGCCAGAATGAGATCTTGGAGCAATTAGCCACTGTGGACCAAAGCCAATGTCAGAACAATGATCGTCTAGGTGAGATTGAAGCGATACTAGAGCATATAGATTTCCATGTCCATGAAGAAAATGATCCAATGGTTGTTTTTCATGTCCAACCTTTCCATCTGCCACCTTGATATGTGATTTACTAGTTGCTTGCTGATTTTGTATCTATTTTGGCATGTATGGCTTTTTTATCCCAAGAAGTGGGATTCAAATGGGAAAAACTTTTGCGCCATGATCTAACTTTCCTAGCAAACCAATCCGATCAAGGTAAGCTTGAGAAAGTCATTGACCACTACTATGTTATCTTCATATTTTTGATAATATAATAGAAGTTCTTTGACCAGGAAAAAATAAAACTAAAAAAAAATACCAAATTTATAATTATTTCTTCAATTATTTTTTAAAATATTTAAAATAAGATATATATAATATATATATATATTATATATATATATATATATATAAATATATATATATATATATATATATATATATAGTATATATATATTTATAATAATATTGCATTTTTTTTAAATTATTTCCAAAAAAAATTAAATATGAAAATTCAACTTTAATCCCTTAATAACTATAGGCTTCCTTGTAAAATATATTTGATTCCGTGATTTTAATATCCACAAGGCTTCCTTATGAACTACCTTTTGCTGGTGGAAGTACAAACCTCACTTACACATCAACCTAGGTTGTAAATTGCACCAATGCATATGGGATTACGATGACCGTTTTATCCATTGAGACTTCTCCCACGTTATAGGGTCCTGTCGACCTATTACCCATGACATTTCCATATATACGTCACACATTTGCTGGGCTTTAAAAGATCTCCATATTCTTCGAATTACATAAACACATCAACATAGTAGTTCTTTATCTTTATTGTTATTAATATAATAATAGTTATTTTCAAGATTCATTTTAAAAGTTTTGAAGGATTTTAATGTTTTTTTAATTTGTATTTTTAATGAAACATCTACACTATTGCAGATACATCGCATTATTTTTAATACAATTACCAAAGCTTTTGAGTCATTAACCTTTATAATCCTTTAATCCTAAATTATCATAAAACACAAATTGCATTAAAACAACAATCCCTTTGCTTATTAAATTTATCTAAAATTTAAAATTATT
>APFE030129057.1:328985-366684 GCA_000404065.3 Pinus taeda
TATAATATAATATTTCCAAACACTTTTCAAAATTATTTAAAAACTAATTCAACATATTAAATATTAAATTTCTGAAAGTCAACTTTATCACTTGATAGCCGTGGGCTTCCTTATAGAGACGAGGCTTCCTTAGGAACAAACCTCACTCACAGATCCACTTGAAAGATGCACCCATCCTTATGGAATTAAGATGACCGTTTGATCCATTCAAGCTTATTTCCACGTTATGGTGTTCCTCTCGTCCCACTACCCATGATATTTCCCTATACACGTTACACATTGTTTCAAAAAACACTCCATACATATATATAATATATTATATTATATGTAATTTAATTTATTATTTTTATTTAAGAAAATGTATTAATTATATTAATATTTTTGAATCTTGCATAAATAGATAGATGGTGATTGAGTGCTCTGGTAAGGCACTTTTTCAAAAAAAAGAAAGAAATTATTTTAACTTCCACGAGGTTAAAGATAGCCTATGGGACAAATTGCTTCTTCATCTATTTGATGTATTCGGCCATGTTTATGTGAAACTTCAAAACAAATGCTCCCAACTTCTCAAACCGCTCGGTAAATAGATTATCCCAAGAGCTAGTTGTTAGCATATCTCCATAACTTTCCTTGTTGTCTTTGAAAGCCTCACATTCTAGAATGATTTTTTTTTCTATTTCCACTTTTCCTCAAGAACAAAAAATGCATATTCTTTCCTCCCACACTTCTTTTGGCCTTTTCGAGCGCCTTGTTTCACAACGGAGTTGATGAGAATTAGTCCTTAAGTGAGCAATGAGAATTTTGGCTCTCCAAGAGATATTGGCCTCTATATATGCTTTTGGTTGATGACTATGAGTGGGATTAAACACTTCAATATAATATTTTTTCTTTCTTCCTGGCTTCTTATCCCAAGTAGCTTGTGGAATTTTTCCATAACAAAAGCTTTTATCTCTTTGTTGTTTATGGGACACAGTTTCAAGTAAATACCCCATTTACTAAACCATTTGTTATTTTGTTGCATCCAAGTTTTTTTTTTTGCACAAAAAGACAACCTTAGGTCATCTAACATCTTCCATTTGCTCATTTTTTTAAATAGCTTATGACTCCCACCATAGCAATTACTTCAATAGGAGCAATCTCGGTTTCACTTAACAAGATAGCATAATCAAATGCTTCTGAATTTGTTTGTAATCAAACACTTATGAATTTTCTCAATTTGTCTCCACTGCATGCTCAATTTATCTCCACTGTATGTGGAATGTACGGCTGGCCCATAGTTCACAACCATAGAGAATTGATATATTGGACATGTTGAAGATGTAGTCCTGTGGAGGTTACAAAAAAAAAAAAAAAAAAAAAATTAGATTTTGGACTATTAATATAGCTTTTTATTATGTTATAGTAAACAAATTCTCAAGTCGATCAAAATAATTTGAAATCAAACTCAAAAAATTATTTATTTAATTTTATTTCTTTATGGAGTGACCATGAGAGAAATATTGTTCTATAACATTACATTTAAAAATAATAACATAACATTTATATTAACAAATTATTAAAAAATAGTAGTAATAAGAAAATTAATGTTGACAATAAATAAGATACTTAAATTTTCACTTTAGTTGTATATTAACATTGTATAGAGATAAAATAAAGTAGTTAAAAGTAAGAAAATATCAATTTATTTTTTGGATGAGAAAAATATGTGAATTCTTCACTATTTAATATAAAATAAAAAGACAGTGGTAAGCCCCAAGGGTTAGCACAATGGGTCAAGTCGGGCCTCGCCAATGGGAGGTCACAGGGTCAAAACCCGTAAGCTCTTGGGGTTAGGTCTGTGGTGGCCGAGGGGTGGAGCCCCTTCGGGTGGGGTCCACCCAGATCGAACCTGGAGTAGCGGACTCACTGACCAGGGCCCGCGAACCAGTAGGAATTTATATATATATATTATATATATATAATATTATATAGATTAAGAAGACATATAAAAAAGAATATTATTGATATTATATGACTTGTAATTCATTCTATATTCAAACTTACATCACCTTTATATAGAAAAACAGAAATATCAATAATAATAATATAATCATTTTATTTTTAGATATGTTTTTCATTTTTAGAAGATATGCAACTTATTTCATTTTTAATAAGGAGTTGATATATAACATTTAAAAAATATCAATAATAATAATATTTAATGTAAATTATAAATCAAATATTTTAATATGCATGTTGATTATAAGAATTATATATATTTGTGTGTGAAACTAATTTAGAGACATGTAATATTTAGACATTAATTAAGATTAAAAAAAATAAATAAATAAAAATTAATGTGTATATCTATATTTTATACAGAGAGAGAAATAGATATATTTTCTTTTATGTACATATGTTCTTTATTTTTGAAGATAAGAGAGCATGTATTCACATTTTAATATGGAGAATGTGAATAAGAAATAAAATATTTCAGTCTATATTATATCAAATAAGTGAAAATGATAAAGAATTATAAAATAAGAAAAAAAAAAAAAAAAATTATTATTATGTTGTTGAAAATTAGGCTAGATTTTAGGATTTACCAAAAACTTAGAGAAATCAAATCTCTTTAGATGCAAACCCTTCTTCATATTTTACATTTTAAAAAAGATTTACATCTTGATATATTTGATCCATAATTCTCAACACTCCATAAATAAAAAAATTAAAATCAATTTATAGTGATTTCTATTCAAATTCTAAAACATCTATACGCAAACAACCATGGCAATTAAAACTTCTTAAGTGAGGACAATTGCAATCAACACTTCATAAATGACTACAACTGCAATCAACACTTAATAAAGAAAAAAAATTAAAAGAAATTTATAGTGATTTCTATTCAAATTCAAAAACATTTCTGCACAGACAACAATTGCAATCAGTAGCAAGATAGGAAGAAAAAAATCAACAGCATTGAATAGTTGTTAAATTAGGCGTTGTTGGGAACTTCCACGGACATAACCAACTTCACCCAATTATCAATTTTAAAGTTAAAAGGGGACATTATTCTATCTCAAAAAAAAAAATATAAAAGATACCAAGCTAGTCACTTAAAATTAAAGGCATAGAAATGGTAATAATAACCTTATCCAAAGATGAAACATTGCTGTCCGTTTCGTACATTCTCATTTGAATTTGTAGACAATTTCGAAATTAAAAAGTGGCATTATTCTATCTCAAATATAAAAGATACCAAATAAGTAACTGAAAATTAAAGGCATAACAATATTCTATAACTCTTACCGGCATAGCAATATTCTATAACTCTTACCCTCTTCCCAGATTTCAGAAGACATATCCCAAAAAGACGAAGGGCTGAAGATAGCATCTCTGATTGTTGTTCCTCCTTTACGTTTACAACTTCATTACTCATATGCAAAATTACAGTTAGTGCTAGATTGTTTCGTCCAATGTTGAGGCTAGCTCTCACATAGAATTGGGTTATATATATATAGATATAGATATATTAAAAAAATAGATTAACGGTGTTATGCATCATAATTGCATCATAATTTACATATTCAGTGATTAGTGATTATTGGGTTTATAATTTTTATGGAAAAGATTTTTGGAAGTTATATTTTTTTAAATATTTATGTGAAGTTGTGTTTTTTTAATGTAAATTTTGTTATTGGAATTTTTAAATAGTTATTTTTAGAATGCATGATATTCATAAAATCATATATATATATATATTATATATATATATATATATATATATAAAGTATTTTTTTATGTTTTTGATAATTGGATATTTATGATGTAAGAATGAAAACTAATTTTACTATATTTGAAGAATGATGTTTATGAGATGAAAAAGTAATTAGTTTATTAATTTTTTTTGTGATTCATATATACATTATAAGAAAGTGGTTCAATTGAATTCCCTCAATATGATTCATATATAAAAGAATTAGTCCCATCTACATGTACTTAAAATTTTGGTCTACAATAAAATTCCCTCTTTAATATTTACATAACTTAACACAACTTAATACAGAAAAATAAATATGATATGTGAAACATATATAAAATTAAAATTTAAAAATATTTTTCATAATACAAAAATAACCACTCATTTTAATTTATCAATATTGAAAAACAAAATTAAAAATTAAATGTAAACCTTAATTTAAACTATAATTCTTCCATTCAAATATGATTTATGTTAGAAAATATAAAATTATTTCAAATTAAACTATAAATCTTCCATTCAAATTCCATTCCCGTTGGTAAACTTTACATTCAAATTTGATTCCTTATTCCATTCCGGTTGGTAAACCTTACATTCAAATTTGATTACTTTGGGAAATAATAATGTGATGAAAGAAAAATAAGACCACTTGAAATAATGAAAAGAATACAGAGAATGGAGAATCAGGCACAGATCATATGAAAAAGTGTGTATAAATTATCATTAGTCAAGTGGGGATAAATCAGAAATTGCCTTATAAGTGGGGCCATGCTTTACCCGTGAATGTCTCTAGTCCGTAAAAGACAGGAATCACTGACTTACCGGTAAAAGACATGAATCACTGACTTACCCGTGAATGTCTCTGGTCAGTAAAAGACAATATGTAAATATCTCCATCACTTTTCCGTATATTTGCTATAAATTGGTTCTGTTTAATTTACCAAAAAATAAAAAAAGTAGATCGAAAGAAACGACAATATGTCAATATTTCCGTAACTTTTCAGTATATTTGCTATAAATTGGTTCTGTTTAATTTACCAAAAGAATAAAAAATAATAGTGAGTGATAAAACTTGGTTCTGTTTAATTTACCAAAAGAATAAAAAATAATAGTGAGTGATAAAACTTCAAGAAAATTATTTCTGACTCACAGTTTAACCTGAATAATATGTACAAGCTATAAATTTTGAATATTCGTGTTGCCAGAGCTACCGAGCTGACATACAGGTAGTGGATTCAAGTGCATTCCAGCTGGATCCCCAACTAAAATATCCAAAAATTCCCAAAACCCCCATAAATATCTCTTTTCCAAATAGATAAATATGAAAAGCAGAATAAAAAACCGGTTTACCTCATTGGTGTATATATATCCCTTGCCCTTGCCATCTTTCATGTTCTCTTTGTTTCCAAAACCACGAATACATTTGCTGAAATCTGCAGTTTGTTTTTGTGAAACCATGCCATTGGAGCAGTTCACCTCATTCATAGCTCCCACGGTGTCAGTGTTGTCTGCGCTGTATTTCCGTTGAAGGAAACCAGAGCACTTGCCAGGAACTCAGTCTTGTCCTCCATTATTGCGGAAGCAGGAAATAAAGTCCTCAAAATTGAAGCAATGGGCCAATCTTCGCGGCAGTGTCTGCAGACAGGGTACAGTTTAATGGGCCAATCTTCGCGGCAGTGTCTGCAGACAGGGTACAGTTTTTCATCTCAGAACAGTTGGCGATGAAATGAAACGAGTGAAGCCGAATCTATAATGCGAGCATGTAATACATAGATGCCGTAACGTGTATGTATTATCTACAGAATTCCTTCTGCAGAATTCTGAGTTCATTTCAGACTAACCAGCCGAGCCATGGAGCACCATTCAAATTAATATCCACGTTTTAATTATTTCAAAACCATTGAAAATTGACATTAACGCTGCATAGGCGTACTATAAATCTGCAATGGTTTGCTCTTCAAAATTGGCATTCACTCGGCATAAGCTTAGTATAAATCTGCGATGGTCCGCTCTTAGATTTGTGTAAGGTAGGAGTTTACAGAGCTCAGGCTTCAATAGCCACGGTCTTAGAGTTTTAAATATTGAACTCTATTGTATTGTGTTATTGTTGCTTGAGCATTGCACATATTACTAGCTTGTAGCTGATGGAGGGTGGTGGTGAGAAAATCGTGAGTTTTTCTTATTTAGTGTATGTGATTATCGGCTTCGCTATCGGCCCGGCGATAGAAAAACTTGTTGAGTACGTTGACATTGTGCTTAGCTATCAGGAAACCTTGAACTCTCTTAAAGCTAAAGTGGAGGACCTCACAACTATCATCTCGCTGTTGCCCTCAGACGACATTGAACGTGAAGGAAGTTCCGCTGAATCGGCTGTCAAGAAATGGGTTGTTAAGTTGCGGCATCTTCACGGAGATGCATCTGCAAAGGAGCAAAATATAGCGAGAATTAATGTGGTTTCTCGTTATCGAGCGAGCAAGGAGATGAAACAAAAAATTTCAGAGATGGAGAAACATCTGAAATTGTTTCCTTTGATTCAGTTGGAGCTCATACTTATGTGTCAAGGAGTGGGGCATCCCGCGGATATCGTCCCTGAATCGGCGATTGATTTTTTACGAATGGGGCATCCCGCAGATATCGTCCCTAAATTGGCAACTGTGTTGATAAAAAGGGCAGCCAAAAGCATTCTTGGCCGCATGAAGATGGTGATTTACTTCAACAGAGAGGTAGCGTCCTTGAAACATCTGGTTACCAGCATCACGCCAATCGTCCATGAGATCTCCGGAATCCCACGTTTAGATGTCTATCCTGCTATACATCGCTGGTGCAAAAAGATGTGTGGACTTGTTAAAGAAGCGGCGAAAATAAAGTCTCTACCATGGTGGAACGTTATTCGTCGTTATAAAGACACCAAGGATGTCGCGAATCTGATTTCAACTATCGAGGCACACGTGAAATCAGCTTCACTCATGAGCTTGGAGCCGCTATTTCAGGAACTCCCGCAAAAGAAACACCGACCATCAGGTACTTTTCATTTTAATATATAGTTTAGCAACGCATGTCCAGGGAGGAATTTGACGAGCAAATTTGCCGTCATGGTGTGAATGAGAAGATTTTTTTGAAATTGAGAATTTTTTTTTGGTGTGCGAGGTGCGTCAAATTTAACCAGTGTATATGTTTTAAAATTCCAACTCTGCACATATCTTTACTATAATTTATTTTATATTTATCAAAACCAAATTAAGTTAAGAGGCTGAAGAGTTACTCCAAAAATTATAGAAATTCTAGTCATGTTTAGAGAAAATCCATCAAGGATTTTTGCAAATACAAGTTATAATTGTTAAACTTCAAAATTTTAGGTGTCCTAGACTTTTTTGATGGTGCAGAATCTATTTCCACCATCAAAAACACGATTCAAACACTGACTCTACAAAATTTTTTGAAATCTTTTTGCCAAGATTCCAGCCACTTTTCGCCATCCAAACAATTTCTCTCAAATTTTTCACCTCTCAAATTTTTGAAACAATCCATCTACATCTTTGAAACAATCCATCTACATCTCCTCGTGCTCGCCTCTGCCTTGCCTGCGGATGATGCCTTTCACCACTTCTTCCTACTCATATTCAATATTCTTTTTTGGCTCTTACTTTCTTTTGAGCCGAGACTCTCTTTGTTGAGCTCTACGCCTTTGCCCACGAATTGCGCCTAGAACAGGGGATAAAAGAACATAATTACATTATCCCTTCGACGACTGAGCCGGGGCTTGCCCCTTTCATTTCACATGGAATTGATCGCCTATTTCAAGTAAGATAATATTCAATATTACCCTCGCTGACAACGTACCTATCTTAGAAATTCCTCCTATATTTACTGGATCTTGGGTAACTTAGACTGAGATTGGAACTTGATTTGATCATTCGCTCCTCATTCTTAACGAGATGAGCTCATCCATTCTTTGCGCTTAGTTACCTTCATTCATTCCTCCACGGAGAGAGGCTCTATGAAAGAAGAGAATACGGAGCAACCTTCGCCTGAGACGGGGCTTCCTTAAAGTGGACAGAGACTGTGATCCTAGCTTTCTGACTGGTAAGTGGGAGTGCTGCTCGCGCTGTGAGCCCATACGGGGTTGAAGCAAATATCACAGATTTGACCCCGCCCCATAGAAGGGGAAATGGAAAAGCTGTGAGCCCATACGGGGTTGAAGCGGACCTCAACGACCTTTCTTAATAATGACCATGCTTCACTTTCTTCGCTAATTGACCTGGATTTCTTGCTTGCTTGACCTTTATATTAGTAGAGCAAGCTTCCAATTCCTCCCTCTTTGGGGATTGGGGTGGTGCGTAAATAGTATAATATTAAATTGAAACAATTCAAAAAACAATTTTGTTATTTTTATATCTATCAAAAAAAATAAATTAAGTTATAATATAATCAAATAGTTTTCCCTTGTTGTTGAATTAAAACTTCTGTGATACATATCAAATTTATGAAAGATTTTTCTAGATAAATTACATAATATTGAACTTCTCAAATTTTTGAAAAATCCATAAAATTTATTAAAAATTATAATATTAAATTAAATATTTGAATCTGATTTTAACTATTGACGCACACGTGAAATCAGATTCAGATTCGGTGATTAGCTTGGAGCCAGCTTCGCTATTTGAGGAGATGATTGACCTGGAGTCCAGCACCCGACCATCAGGTACTTTTCATTTTAACATATAATTTAGGAACACATGTTTTTACCATAGTTGTTAATTTCGAATTGAACACTCCAATTTTCGATTTTTTTTTGGTCAATTTGACTTTTCGAATTTTTTTTCGTCAATTTGACCGAATTTGGTAACTGTGGTTTTTACTATAATTTGGTTATTTTTATACGGTCGAAAAGCAGGTTATATTGTGAAAGCCAAGGTATGTGAAGCTTGTCTAAATAAGAGCCTTCTGAACATCAAATAGATTAATAATATATTAAATGTCTTGCAAATTCCCATTAGAATGATATAAAGTGGATTTAATTCCATTTGTAAGCAGCCCCAATGCATCACCGAATCTGCGAAGTATCTAATCAAGTACAATCCACTGGGATCTGGAAATAATACCAAATGTCAAGATGTCAATAAAAAACAAACGAGTAATGCATACCTGCCCAGTGATGTTGACTCCCTAGAAAATCTCAATTCTTTTTGCCTCTTTGATCTTTAAACTAGGGCCATCTAAAACCAAAATGAAGATGAGAGGTGAGAGTGAGCATCCTTTTCTGAGGCCTCTGCCAACACGAAAAAAGGGGGAAGGAAACCCATTGATCAGAACAACAAAATGTGCAGAAGTGATACAGTCCATGATTCATTCAACATTTTGAGTTTGTAACCCAATCTTGTGTAACAGAAGGTGAGTATAGGACCAGTCCATGCAGTCATATGCCTTGTGGAGATCTATCTTCATGCCCAGAGCTTCTTTTTTCTTTGTATGGATGGTGTGAATAACTTCCTGAGCCAAAGCAATAGCATCATGTATAAGCATGTCACTTAAAAAGCATAATTGTTCTCTAGAAATGTGTAAAGACAATATTTTTTTATCCGACCTGCTATCAGCTTTGAGATCGTCTTGTATAAAATATTACATAGTGAGATGGGTTGAAAATCACCAAATTTAGTGGGATTAGATGCTTTGGGAATAAGTGCCATAAATGTAGAGTTTATAGTACCCGAGATCATACCTGAAGTCCTAGATTCCTCCACTATATCCAGAATGTGTTGTCCCATGATATCAAAGATATGTAGGAAGAACTCCACCGTCCATCCATCTAGTCCCAGGCACTTGTCCTTGGTAAAAGATTTGAGAACATCCAAGACCTCCTCCAGGGTGGCAGGACGAAAGAGCTCCTCATTTGAATCCGCATCAAACATCTGAAGGTATCGCTCCAATATCCACATCTAGTCTTAAAATCTCACCCCTTCTCGATGATTGTATAAATTTTCAAAATTTAGGGCAGCCACAACACGAATCTCTTCCAGAGTGTACTTAATCTCCCCATTCATACCCTTAATATGCCAAATAGAATTAGACTTCTTTTTGTGGTTTGCAAATTTATGGAAATATTTGGTGTTAAGGTCTCCGTCCCGCAACTAGATTTCCCTACTCTTAAGCTTCCATGTTACTTCCTAAATGTGGAGGATCTTGTTTTCTCTACCCTTTAAAATACTGAGATATTCCCAATCTCCCTACAACGATTGTCTCTGCTCCACCAATTTTCCAAATCTAGCAATCTCTTTTGTGATCTATTCCAGGTCCATGTACATCTGTTTCTTCCTATTTTGTTCCCATACTTTGGTCCTTTCTTTGATATTTCTAAGTCTATCCATCATATATCCCATCACAGTATCCCCTTGCAGAAACTGTGCCTCGTTCCATGTCGATCTCACAACCATGTGGTATTCCTCATCCTCCAATCAAATACGGTTGAACTTGAAAGGAATCCTAATTCTCCATTCCCCCAGTCTCCATTGTAGTATAATAGGCATGTGATCAGAGAGATAGGTCCTATGAATCCAAGATCTGAGATTCCCCAATTGTTCAGCTAGTTGTTCCTTGATGACCAATCTGTCAAGCCGCTTACCTATATACTCATCCCCCACTCTACGATTTCTCCAGGTAGGCGACATCGAGACAGGGTAGATATCCCTCATATGATATCCATCAAAAAGTCCAAACAACCTATCCACCATAGGGTCCGGCCGAGAATGGACACTCCATCTCCCCTGCTCCATTAGGGTGGCATTAAAGTCCCCCGCCATTATAATTCCACCAATGTTGAGAATGTTTTCGTTTTGTATGCGATCCAAAAAATCATACTGATTTTTATATGGGGCATACAAATTAAGAATATGAAAATGACATATATAACCACGGATGTGACTTGACAATAGGATACCAACAAAGAGGTTGTGTGCACGAAAGAAAGCCATCCGCGTATCCAACATAGCTAATAAGCCCCCAGAGTGGCCGGTGGCATCCACCCTAGCAAAATTCCATGCAGAGAAAATATCCAGGAAGTATGTAATATCCCGAGCCACAGAGGATAAAGTTTCTTATATAAAAATGGTATCAGGACAAAGAAAGTGAATCATCTGGCGGAGATCCAATTTTTTGGAGTGATCCCCCAACCCCCTAATATTATTGGAGAGAATCTTCATCATGGGACACCCGAAGAGGGCAACTAAGCTCTAAGTGCTCGAGGATCAATAGAGGAAAAGAAGGAACATCATGAAGGTCAGGAGAGTCCTCAAAAAGGGGAGGTCTGCCCCGGAAATGGCAGCTACCATTTTTATCAGTGTTTCTGACGGTGATGTTCTTGGCAGAGGCGGGGCTAATGAAAGGAGATGAGTCTGGCACCTTTCCTTTATGAATAGTCAGAGATTTGAGGTTCAAATCAGAGTTTTACAAAAAAAACTCAATATCATTGTCCACAAAATTGCAAGGAGAGGGGGCCATCTCCGGTCTATCGAGAGGGGTGGGAGAAGCCAACTCAAGGGGTGGCATGGAAGGTGAAATTGCCAGTGGAGACAATGTGGAGTGGGTGGGGGGTGTCAGGGAAGCTCGAGGGGACTTCTACAACAGGTTCGGGATAGGGTAAGGGATAGTGACAGGTTCATTGGTAGTCTCCCGGGAATGCACACGACATGGGGATGAGATAGAGATGACAGGGTTTGAGGAGACAGGGGGGCATACACCAAATAACGGGGGAGTCGATTGTGCATCATGTAAAGCAGAAGAAGGGATAGGAGGGGAGGTACCCGAGGGGGAAATCCCCATTGACCCAGTGTCCTGTTGAAGCATATCATATGAAAACTTCATCTGGTGACCCCGTCAAGGATGTCGTGGCCTTCGTCTACTCGGGCATCGATTAATAAGATGTCTAGTGCGGTGGCAATAGAGACATCTCAAAGGGATCCCCCAATAGTCAATCCGTTGGAGGAATCTAATCAGTCCCCACTCCAGATCAATATCCTCTGGGATTTGACCTGCAAAACCAACCTCAACCAGAATCCAAGCCACCCATTATCCTGAGTGCACATAATACTTTGCTCTAGGTATATGAATCGTCCAATCGAACTGCCAATCGCCATCAAGGCATTCTTAGTCCAAAATTTCAGGGGGAGACTCGGAAGCTTCACCCAAACCATGTAATTCTGTGGCGTATGCAAAAGGGGATTGAAACCAATGTACCATTGATGAAGCTGAAGGAAACATCGACTGTGTACCCAGGGGATCTTGAGAATTTCTTCCGAGTCATTGTTATGGAGGAAATGGAAACTGAACTAGGCATTCATCAACAAACTCACCTTAGGAGAATAACCTAACATAGTTTCCCAAGTTTTGTTCACCCAGTCCTGGATATCCTGCTCAGTCGGGTCAGCAAATATCCACCTCCCCACAAGAGTCTGCTTCTGAAGGGTAGTGACACGATTGCATAATATGTCATAACCAAAAATAAACAATTTAGTCTTAGCACACAGCTTGATGGGACGAGTAACCCGCCACTTGGTCTTTGGGAGGGAAGGTGAGGTCGATAGAGAAGTGAATTGTGGAGACCCAAGATGTGGCCCATCGTGTTTGTCTGCATGTGTTGTGGATTCCCCATGCAGCACATCACCCACTCCCTTTAGCCGACCCTTTGACACGTCAACCACCCTCCAAACGTGAGGCACCCCACCCCACGCATGCTCACAGGGGTCTTCACTCAATGAACCTCTGACATATCACGTACGTTCGTGGCATATTAAACAATACCCTTAATTTGACTACATATTGGAAAATACCTCTAAACATCACATTATTTAACCCCCTACCAATACAAACCCAATACACCTTTCCAATTTAAAAACCCCTACTTTCACTAGATATTGTAGGTATCAATTTTTTCATTAACATTTTTTATACCCATTTATATTTTTTCATTAACTTTGGACTCCATTTTTATACCTGCTAATATAAAAACCCTCTCCCCTCTATATATCCCGCAATATATTATGTCATTTTTTCCTCAATAAATATCCCCCAATATGAACCCACGTGGTATGGTATTGCTCCCCAACTGAAGCCCTTGTGTGCATGCTCAAAATCTAACGTGGCCTGAATGAAGGCCTCCTATGTAGCTACGTCCGAGTCTGGGTAGGCAACAACCCCATCCAGTCGAAGGTCATCTCCCATCCTACCCACCACCACTGAAAACCATTAAAACCCCGTCCAGTCAAATAGGGTAATGTGCACCCACCAAATCCCATCCATGGGCAAATGGAATTTCTCAGGCTTGTAACAGGAATAAAAACGAGTCCGCAATGGATGTAATATCAACCCAACATCAATGACACCATAGGACACATACCAAAGATGGCGTCAATCGCCTCTCGGGATTCTACGTACATGCAACCACCCTAGCGAAAAGCCCAAGTACCAGTACACCCACCCGCTAAGAGAATGTGCCGCATTCAATGATGACACCAATATCCCTGAGAGTCCATAAATGGCATAATCTCATCAAATATGGGAAGGACAAGGATCGAGGCGTGGACGAGATCCAAAAATGGAATTGTTAGAGCTTCATCAAAACGATCGTAAATGCACCTCAAGAGAGTGAGCCTGGAAGCTCCCGAAAAAATCGATGACCAAAAAATTGGAGGAGATGATTCTAGAAGCGGCCCGAAAAACCTGCAAAGCACCAGAAAAAATGGACGCCACCAACAATGTACACACTACCCTAATAGTAGAGAGAGCCCCCCGATAATCACACATGAGCCTACACCCCAGCGCCGACACCACCACCCGCGCGATGGGGAACGTATCAAAACAGGGGGAAGTCCACTCGAAAATAAACAACAAACATTATATCAGCCCCTTGTAATATACACAAAATGAAAATTATATGTCAGAATCAAGTGCACATCCCACATATACGACGAAACCACTCCAAACTGCACCGCCACAAGCAACATCCACAGGGCCACCCTATACTACCACGACCACCACAGCAAGGTCCACAAACACAATGCAGGTTGCAACATTTCTCGTAGGATGACCACCGATGCAAAAGAGGACAAGACTCCACTAGAGGAGTCAATTCATGTCCAGAATGCAAGGAAGATTGTTCTGAGGGAGCATTTGTAAACGTCAATACAAGTGGAGAAGAATGCGACTAGCACAAGCAAAGACACATAACTACCCCAAAAATGCAAAACAAAGTTTAGTCAAGGGACATCCTAATCATCCAAACAATCAGAAACATCACAACGAAAATGATAAAAACAATCTGCAAAATGAGCCAAAATTCTCCCAAAAACATCAACCCCTAACAGTGCAATAAATTCATCATGTTTTCTGGGTGAAGCAATCACCAATACCTATACCATGACCATGCATCTCTCTATGCTACGCTCTCCCGAGCCACCATCGAGTTTCAATGGTTTCTTAAGCTTGTCATGACAAAAAAAACGTTCAAATTAACATTTCTCTATGCCCCGCTCTCTCAAGCCACCGTCGAGTTTCAATGGTTTCTTAAACTTGTCAGGACAAAAAAAACGTACTTGTTATGACAAAAAAACGTTCAAATTAACACTACAGTGCACCTTCCAAATTAATATCCACTTTTGTATTATTTCAAATTGGAATTACACACACATGAAATCAACTTCAGTGATTAGCTTGGAGCCGCTATTTTAGGGGGAATGGTCGTGGAGTCCAGCACCCAACAAAAGAAACTCCGACCATCATGTATTTTTCATTTTAATATATAGTTTAGCAACACATATCTTTATTACAATTTGGGTTTTTTTTTATATCTGCATGAAAAGAAAATCGGGTTATATTGTGATCAGTTTATGTCAAAAAGTTTTCCCTCTCGAAACAATCCATAAAATTTATTAAAAATTATAATATTAAATTAAATATTTTGAAAATTTAAAATTAATTTTTAAATTTTTATTATTTATATATTTATTTTTAATTATTATACAAATATTAATAAAGTTAAAAGTATTTTATTTTTTCCCTTATTAGTATTATATAAAAATTAAAAATTTATGAAATTTTACATATAATCAAACAACAAAAAAATTATTTATAAAAATATATTATTAGTTAGTTTCTCCACCATTAATTAAAACAGTTACCATTAATGAATGATGCAGTACTTTCTCCCTAAATCAATTGATTTTTTATTATTTATTTATCTGATTTTTTCAAAAATAGTAACAGTCTCGTGCAAGGATGGAATTTGATTAGCAATTTGTTTGTCATGGGTGATTTGCTCGTCAAATACAGTTCAAAATTTTACAAAGCCTTTAAGATCTTTACTTGATATTAAGAAACTAGTCGAGAAAGTGTGAAAAAAGTCAATTTTGACGAGTGACTCTATTTTGAAATTCCTACCCCGATCACCACAAAGTGATTTAGATGTTAAATCATTCAAATTTGAAGTATGGAATTCGACTAGCAATTTGTTTGTCATGGGTGATTTGCTCATCAAATACAGTTCAAAATTTTACAAAGCCTTTAAGATCTTTACTTGATATTAAGAAACCGGTCGAGAAAGTGTGAAAAAGTCAATTTTGACGAGTGACTCTATTTTGAAATTCCTACCCTGATCACCACAAAGTGATTTAGATGTTACAATTCAAAATTTTACAAAACCTTTAAGATATTTACTTGATATTAAGAAACCGATCGAGAAAGTGTGAAAAAAGTCAATTTTGATGAGTGACTCTGTTTTGAAATTCCTACCCTAATCACCACAAAGTGATTTAGATGTTAAATCATTCAAATTTTGAAGTTGTTTCATATTAAATCATTCAAATTTTGAAGTTGTTTCCATACGCTTTTCATGATTATGATTTGAAAATAAATATTAACAAAACAACGTAATGCCTGAGAATAGTACATTACCAATTGAGTTTCCTATTGAAACTTTGACATCTTTTACTCTACTATATTCCACATTATTAAGAGATAGGACAAATATTTTTTATTTAATTTTGACAATAATTAAATATATTATTTTTTATTTACATATAATTATGAAAAAATGTGAAATATTTTTTTTTATATTTATATGTAATTTTATTTGTAAAATTTTAAATCTATATATTAGTTTATTTTATTTATAAAAAATTTATTTATATTAGTCTAAAGTTATATATAAAATTTAATCTAAAATTATATATAAATAATAAATTATAAATTACCTATACAAAATTTGATTTTAAAATATTTTTATCTTGTAAAATTTTATATTAATCTAAAATTATACATAAAATATGAAATTATTAATTACCCTTTGCATTCAAAAAATATAAAACAATAATGCCATACAATATATTATACTGGTTTACAAATATTTTTTTCATCAAAAAAATTCTCCATCACCCAACAAAGAAAACCCCTCATATTATACTTGTTTACAAAGGGTTTAAAACCCCTCATATTATACTTGTTTACAAAGGGTTTAACACCCCTCATATTATACTTGTTTACAAATGGTTTTGTTCATCAAAAGATTTCTCCAACCCCTCAACCATCACATGCTTTTCATTTTAATATATAGTTTAATCAAAGCATGTCTTTATTACGATTTGGTTATTTATAATGGTTTTGTCTATCAAAATATTCCTCCAACTTATTTTCAAGGCACAAGTATTGCAAATATTTTTCTTTACTAAAGAGAAATATTTTGATGAACAAAACCATTATAACAAACCATATCTTAATCAAAACATGCGTTGCTAAACTATATCTTAAACTATATTTTATGATATATTCTACTGGTTATGTAATGTAGTGTGAGTGTCCTAGGCAAGGTCGTCTTCATTATATGTGCTAAGCCAATTTAACATGTCGATTGATATTTTTCCCTTTTTTATATATGCAGCACAAGTGGTGGAAACCTTCATAGAAGATGATGCCTCCAATGAGGAAGGATTAAGAGCGAAGCTTCTACCAGTGAAGGACTCGTGATGAAGTGGAAGCCTCTTCATATCAGTAATTAATATAATGTGTTCTGAGTGTCTTACTTAATATATTCTGAGTGTTTTAGGTGAGGTTGTCTAGAAAATGGTAGGTGGGAAACAAATTTAAGATTTTATTTTGTATTCTGTGTGTGTGTGTGTGTATGTATGTATGTATGTATGTATGGGGAAGACGAGAAAACCTTCACTTAAGAACTGCAACTTTGTAGTGAAGAAGAGGAAAGAACACCAAAATTGAGTAACTATGGAGTTAGTTAGTTTGTTAGAATGTAGTTCGAAGAAACAAAAAAAAATATTGTGTATTGTCTTAAATATTGTTTTTAACTGAGTGTCTCAAATTATTGTTTAAAAAAAAATCTCCATAAAAATAATATATAACAAAAGCATTATTATCTCTCACAAGACAAGAGACAATATATCTTTAATTCTAACTATTGTATCTCTAAGGACAATAAAAAATTATATTTAAAGACAATACAATATCACTTTTGTCTCTTTAGAGACAATATAAAACAATGAATGTAGAAAAATATCCCACCATTGAAATAAATCAATAAATAAACATATTTAATTAAAAAAACTACAATATCATTGATTAATTCATGCTAGGGCACAATGGAATTGAACCACCAACCTTCTATTTATAATGCAAATGCTCTTTTATTGAGCTATCACCTTTTAAAGAATTATGGTTATCGATGTCAAGGGGCTCAACAAGTAACCTGCAGAGAGTGCCTAGTCTTATCCACACTTCACCACACTGGAAATCATTTGGTAACTGGTCCTTATCAATCATCATCATGATTTTGTTCCACCATCCTGTCGGCTTCAGTCTTTAGCATCAAAGTTTGTTCTATATTGCATCATAGTATCAAATGTCATTTTTGAAACACTGTACATGGTACTCTTCTTTGATGACCACTTTTATCTTTTCTCTTACTTCATTCTCCAATCTGGACATGTTCCCCCATTGCTACTTCAAAATTTTCTCCACTACTCTTATGGAAATCCTTGATAGTCAGTTATGCACAAAATTTCTCAACCCACACTGTTATTCATTAAATAAATTCTTTTCTAATATTACTAACAAAACATAAATTTTCATTACAATATATAAAACAATTCTACATGGTAGATGGAATACCTACCCACAACAATGGATAATAAATAGTGTCTATTGTTATGTATGTGTAGTAACAAGTTTAATTTATAACCAAATATCATTAATACTATAAAGTGAACTAGAGCTAAGGATTAAAACTAGAAAAAGCTTGAGTTGGAGCTATACAATTATAATATTTCATTGAAAGTTCCCATAATTGAATGCCCACTGCCATATTGAGCTCTAAACCCAAATAAATCTAAGATTTAGAACCAAACAAAGTATGAGATGGAATCGCATCGATCCATTATGTAATTGAAAGTTCCAATAATTTAGTGCGCACTACCATATTGAGCTTGGTTATTATTTATTTTATCTTGTGATTCTATATTCTTATCCTTGACTAGTTGTCAACTACCCATCCTCGTTGTTACACTTACCGTCTTGAGCTTACATTTCATAACCATTGTTCATTTGCAGTGCACCTCCATTTGGCCACAACAATTCAACATGCCCGTTCTAAGAAATGGATCCAAGTTCCCTATCTTACTATTACTGTGGAAAAAAATAAAATAAAACCAAAGATCATTGAATATAGTATGCTAGAGAAATATTCTTGAACTCAATTTTGAAATGCATCAAGAACCATGTAATTTAATACTACATCAAACAATCATTCTTGGAAAAACCCTCAACAACGTGCTTGTGAAGCCACTCTAAACAATATCATAACAAACCTAGCATAGTCCTAACAAAACATAAAGGCATATTCCTACCCCAGACACAAGACCGGAAGACTATGGAATTAGGATCCATGCATGAGCCTTCGTCCTTGTGCATAAATCTTACTTTTATAAAATGTATCAATGAAATAATACATGCTTCATTATATATTTGACCAAAGCAAGCAGTAGATCATAAAATTAAATGACTGCAATTATAGTGGGGCATCATCAAAATGGGAAAAATGTCATCCAAAAGAATAAATAAGCACCATAATGAGCAAACAATGTAGAGCAGTGATATTGCACTCTTGGCAATGCAATTGGATATACTAAACATAAGAAAAAAATGACCCACTTTTGAAATAATCTCAGTGTGCTCAAATCAGTACACTATATCATGACCACATATTCAACATTACATTTGGGCATGCAAAAACAACCCAAAAACATAACCCATTGAAAAAATAATATACATGCCAAATTATGCATTTTCCATTATTGTTCTTTACAAATAATGACAGATCATCTACTTGTTGTTCAAATGTGCATGTGGCTAGGTGGAGATTTGGGTTCATCCCAACTCATTTAAAACAAAATGAAAAACTTACAAATGCAGTGAGATCCTTAGGGTCCTTTGTTGTCTCCCTTTGTTCCTGACTTTGGTTATTCCCCTGATTGCTTTCTTGTCATACATACGCGAAGAATGAGTGCATTTAGAGAGCATGAGAAGTATAAAATTTGATAAAGACATTACTCTAGATCATAGAAATGTAGGGAAGAGATCCATAAAACAATAAACGACTTGTACAAATTTTGGACCTAGTATAGCATATCACTTTAACAAAAATAACTTATAAACTGAATCAAATTTAGAGAAAACAATGATGCATGTCCATCGTTATCTATTAGCCTCCACCACTGAAGCATAATACATTGAATGACTTGATTTATAAGAATACTTTCATATTGAATTAAAGCTTGCCATCATACATTCTTCTAAAACATTGCAATTTTATGAATTGTACCAAATGCTAAGAATATTTATTGTTTCAAGGGAGAGATAAACTACGTTTTGTGAACATAACATCAAAACTTGAAAGAGACTTGTACAAAAAAAAAAGAACTTGTAGTTTTTCAATATATCATATGCAAAACATCAACAATGATAACATATTGCATGTTCTCAATAGATCCAAGAAGAACATTACTCTCTTTCTCTCTTATTTGTCTAGCAGGCCCAAAGCCAAACTATAATGAACTAAACAATTTAAAATAAAATTGATATGACAATGTTATTTACATAAAACACTTTCATAGCATACTTCTTTTACATTTTGAATTCCATCTATAGTGGAAGGGGCAACACAAAAAATTGTATTTATATAATCCCCATAGAAATAAAACATTACAAAGTTGAACCAGTTGAGAAATGCAAATAGTACAGAAAGATGCAAAAATTATTATTGGAAACATCTACATTATACAAATAATTCCATACAAAAAATACAAATTATAGGATAAGTTTAAAATCATTCACTTCCATTGCCTTCATGACATTTTCTTTTGAGACTAGACACAAGGAAGTTATGAAGGGTCACAATTGAAGTAGCTTTAATATTTTCTTCTTGTCTCCATTCATAAAATGAAATATATGAGGGTCATTCATTGACATATTTTAGCTTGTAATCAATATGTCATTATTAGATTATCTTATGACCTAAAATGCCTTTGAAGAAGTAAAGTATTACGTTATCTATCACATTACCAAAATGGAATAGTAGCTATTAAATTTATGATCTTCCATAATAACATGAATGATTTCATCAAGGATCTGTAATTGCTTCGATGACTCTAGAAATTGACATTCATTTCAGTCTAAGTAGAAAACGAAATTCGCAAGTGACATGGTCCAACATGTTTTGCTAAAAAATGCCTATAAATCTAAAAGAAAGAATAGTTTTACCATTTAATTATGTTTATGGTAAAACAAAAAATTATGGACTCTTGTCACCATAATTTAGTAGTACTTGCAAAACATAGTGTTAACCTTTGGTACAATGGGACCTCAGAGAATTTAGAACCCATGCCTTAAGGTCCCCACATGTATTTACCTTGGAATGATTTTTCCATCGAAAGAAGATCTTGCAGAGGAGGTTGTATCTACATCATTGAACTGCACCAAAGCGCATTTGTGTTGAAATTAGTATAAATATTAAGTTTCCATAAGAACTCATTAATTCTCAAATGAAATACATGAAGGTAAATTGAGATTAAAAAAACTTGAAAACCAACATTGTTTTCAAGAGTGGCAATTTTATGTACAAAATCAAAAGTTGAGAATACCTATATGAAAAGGAAAGGATGAGATTTTGTAACTGTGAAATGCTTCCAAGTTACAATTCATAGTTTTCTACTTGTTTAAACTAGAATTTAAATAAATACCAACATGGACATTTGTATGGAAAAACATTATAAAATAAGTTTCATTCTTAATGCCAACAATAAAGATAATATGTCGCATTCTTCTTGCCAACAATAAAGATGACATATTGCATCAAGCACAATGTGATAATGACAAAAATCATTGAAATTAGTATGAACATTAAGTTTGCATCAGAACTCATTAATTCTCAAATGCAATATATGAAGATAAGTTGAGATAAAAAAAAAACTTGAAAACCAACACTTTTTTCAAGAGTGGCAATTTTATGTACAAAACCAAAGGTTGAGAATACCTATATGAAAGGGCAAGGATGAGATTTTGTAATTGTGCAATGCTTCCAAGTTAAAATTCATAGTTTTCTACTTGTTTAAACTAGAATTTAAATAAACACCAGCATTGACATTTGTATGGAAAAACAATATAAAATTAACTTTCATTCTTCATGCCAACAATAAATATAATATGTCGCATTCTTCTTGCCAACAATAAATATAACATATTGCATCAAGTACATTGTGATAATGACAAAAATGATGATATTTTAAACAAGGAACAACCAATTTCAATTATATAGAACCTCATGCCAAACGAATTCTCTTTTTGTGTTACTACAACCTATTTACAAATAAAATTTATAAAAAACAGTGATAATAATGGGCTCGTCTCATTGTAGTAAGCACAAACTAAAACAAATAGTTTAAAAAACGTTCATATACATGTTGCATGGAACCTAAAAAGGGTTTTAAGGATGAGGAGGAAAGAGATAAGTGAGATAGAAAAACAATCACAAGTGTGTGGCGGTAGGTTTAGGAGTAAGAGTAAGGTCAAGAGGCAATGTAAAGAAAAGGGGAAGAAGCAAATACACATGCAATTTATCCCAATGCTGTAGATTGCCCTCAAATTTGTGTTTGTGACATGGCCCTGCTGACCCATGTACAGTTACGTCAAACATATGCAAATACATAAGTATAACCCATTGTTTCTAACTAAAATTAATAACAATATCCACGTCAAAAATATTTCAATCTAATCGTTTTGCAAGGATAAGACCATATTATTAACCAAGATAAGGAAAATTGGCATTAGATTCATGATAGTACTTCTCCTGCAGTGGATTAACTAAAATGCATTTTTCTCTACAAACTTACCCAATGTAAAACATCTCTGTTGACATCACCAACTTCTACACCCTCAATTGTCACCAACAATACATTGCTTGCTTCATCCCCATAATTCTTGATGTTGATGATATCATGCCTATTGGAGTTTGTTTTGGAAATGAAGCATAACATGAAACCATTGCAATAGCTTGATTAAGATTCACCTAAGAAAAACAACAAATAACAAGCTCAACTTACCTAGGATTACTTCCCTTGGGTACTATTTCCTTGGGATGGTAAATCATCTCCCTTGTACTACAATACTTGGGCAGGTATTGTATCTCCCTGGGTTGGCACTGTACCTCTATGGTATTATAATGCTTAGGCCAATAGATTTAAACACTTATTAAACAATATTGATTCAACGTCGGTTAAACGCCTTAATTAAAAATATTATTAAATTAATCTGTGTGTGTCATACAATGGATTTTACAAAGAAATCCTATTATTTCAAAGACATTGTTCATTCCTTCATTTCAACGAAATGTTTAACAACTACCAACACTTTCCTTGCAATATGATCAAACTTGTTCTGAGAGTGGTGAACATCAATTAACTAAGCATGAATACATCGGTCTCATAACTATACACCAAGACTTGTAGTCCATCCATCTATCATACATTGTCAATCCTTTGAACAAGATGAACTAATATATACATAAGCTATTTCTTTCAAATAAGAGAGCGTAAACACTTAATTTCTCATATCAATCATGAACATAACATTGAACAACACAGTCTAGTTATTCATTAACATTCATGGACATACCATAACTCATACCAGTCGTAAGTAAAGCATTGAACAACAAGGTTCATGATTCGAATATATAAATGTAATTTATTTATCTATATGTATCAAACTAATTGGAAACTCAAGGAGGGATTTGCACTCTCCACCTAACCATAGGCCAACAACACCACAACTTTCTTAAAGCTGACCACCCCTGAGCGATATCTCACGTCTAGAGAGTTATTTCCTAGGGAATTGACACCAAATGCTTAGTTGAAGAATTATAATATGGAGTCCACTATGTGAGTGGTTATCAACTTCCCTCTCACAACAAGCACCAAGGTTGTCAGTTGTAACTACAGTAAGCACTAAGGTGATTTATCAGTTTTTCCTAGAAGTAAGCACCACAACGACCTACTCTTTCCTCTGAGTTCATTCATGGGAATTCACTGAAGGATTATATGGGGCACTTCTCAGTCTCAGAAGTTGGAATATGCTATCCAGGTGGTTTATCAGTTGTCTTTTCATAGCAAGCACCACAAGGGTATGAAGTTCATTTTCCAAGTTGTATATCAGCTACTTAGGAAGCACCACATTAACCCAAAATTCCCTCTCTAGGTGGTTTATTAGCTATATAGCAAGCACCACAGTGATCCAGTCATCCACTAAGCCTCCCAATGACCACACAAGCTTAGAAAACATAGTGTAGTGGTCTCACATATTTCATAGGAATTTCACCCAAATTCATAGGGATTGAACTCTTACATGTGGATTTGCAAAACATATAATACATCACTCTTTCTTCTACTACCAAATCCCAACCACGTCAACACACTCTAGCGATCAACAACATGACTAGAAGACTATTCTGCTGATAATGACAACACCAAACTATCCCACGCTCAAGAGAGAACCCATTCTCTTTAGTTGTGTGTGCTTATCTTTCTTCCTAGCCTCTCGCCATGTGTCTAAGAGGAAGCAAGATTGTCTCCTCCATCCACTAAGGGAATGGGAACCATCCTAGTCTGGCTTTTGCCACTGCCTCTAATCCAATCTCATAAATTATTTCCCAGTGAGTAGTTCAACTCATATCGCATCACATAATTATCTATCAACAAGTTGGCGCGTACAAGTCTTCCAATAGATGGCTCATTAACTTCAGCGATTATGTGTAGGGTTGGTTTTGTTGCCTTTCAAGCAAGAAAGTAAGCTCCCTTAGACATTTGGATTCAAAAGGTCTTGCCTCCTTTAGTCAACAGTCACAAGGATAAAAAATTAAAAGTTTAAACCACATTGTATCTTCCATCCATGGATTTAGTGCACATGTTAGCATTATAGTAATAATTTAAATTACAAAAACAAGGCTTAATGATGGGTTGTTGTTGAAAAATGTGTAACTAGGTCTAATATTCATAAATATGAAATGTACTTTTGATTCTTGTAAATTGTACAATGAAAGAAATTTATTATTATTGTTTTTTGAGCATGGGTTTCATGCTCAAGGTATTTTATTTTATAGGTCAAGCACCTATTGAGTGCTTCTAGGGTTTTTCATAGGTCAAGAAGTCAAAAGAGTCATTTTTATAAGTTGAAGAGCCCATAAGGAACATTGTAACTTGTAAAGAAAATTATTATTGTCTTAGGTGTCAAAATACCCTCCAATACCGAGTCAGCCTGGCATCTGGCAAGTCAGCCTAAAAGGAAGAGCCATGTCCACTTTGAAGAGCCTACATATAGGAGGAAACTCGACCTCCTTGAGACACGTTCATCCATCACTCATTCTAGAAAAGAACGAGAAAGAAGAAGGCAGTGAAGAAGGAAGAGGACAGATAAGAATTTTTTTGGGTTATTTCTCTCTCACACACGCGAAGGAGGACTAGGGTTTTTGTAGCAGATCTAGGGTTTTCATCGGAAAGTTCAATCTTGGAGAAAATAAAGAAACAAGGTCAAGCGAAGGTCACCAGAGGTCATCCTCAAGCTCCATAAGTAAAATAAAGGCAAGATAAGGTCTAAGGAAGCCTTGGAAGGCCAAATGAGGCTCACACGTGTGGCAACAACAATTGGAGGAGGGATGAAAATTTTAAGTCTACAGTGGAGGCCGAAATTCTACAGCATAAGGTTGAAGTAGTGCTACTGGAAGATATTTGATTGGGTTTGACTAGATCAAGGTTAGCACATCATCCGGAGAGGTTGGTATTGGTCTCAGTTTAAAGGTCTTGGAATTTGTCAATTGAAGAATCTATAAGAAAGAGAAGAGATTTGCGAGTTTTCCTCTCAAGTGGAGAGGTTTTGGCACTGGCTTGCAGCCTATATTCTACGCTCTTTCTCTTCTGATTTTGGTAGCTATTTGATGATATAAAAACATAATAATAAGTAACAAAGATAATAAGTAAAAATACATCACAATTAGTTATCAAGTGAAGAGAAATCACTCTAATCATTTCCTTATAGATTCCTCAACATGGTATCAAAGCTAAGCTTGGCTAAGGGAATTATGAATATCTCTACTACATTAAAGAAGTTCCTCAAGAAGTGTTCAAAGGTAGTAAGCCATGTCAAGAAAGGCATCAAGGAACCATGGAATCTTCTATTTACTACAAAGAAGGAAGTAACCAAGACAAAGGATGAAGGACTCTTCTCAACACTTATTGGCATATTTCACGATGAGAACATTTGGGTAATCGATAGTGGTGCATCTAGACACATGATTGGTCATCAAAAGAAATTGAAGACATTATCAAAAGGAAAATCTTCTTACTTCGTGGAACTTGGATATAATAAGAGCTATCCTGTAAGAGGAATTGACTAAACTTCAATAGAGCTGGAGAATGGAATCAATATTCATCTTAAAAACATCTTATTTATTCCAGGTTTGCAGAAGATAAGGGTGATAGAGTGGCTTTTATTGATGGAAAAGTTTATTATATGACTCCATCATAGAAAATGTTAGAGTAATTGGTATTCGTGAAGGAAGACTTTACAAGTTGATGTCTCCTCTTGCTCAAGCTTTGGTTCATATTGAAATCAACCAATGTGAACTATGGCATAGAAGATTTGGTCATCTTTATTTCAAAATCCTTCCAACTCTAAGTTCTATAGTAGATGTAATCCCCGAATTGAAATAAGATCACGAAGGAGTAAGCAAAGGATGTGCATTGGGTAAGAACACAAAGAGACCATTTGGAAGTAGTGCTTAACAGTCAAAAGAAATCTTGGATATTATTCATTCTGATGTTTGTGGCCTTATGAATCCTAAATCACTTGGAGGTCATCTATATTATGTCACATTTATAGATGATCATTCAGGAAAAACTTGGTTTTACTTCATGAGATCTAAGAAGAACCTTACAGAAAGAAGAATCAAGGTACTAAGATCCGATAATGGGGGAGAGTATACATCCAAGGAAATTATTGATTTCTTTAAGGAGACTGGGATTAAGAGGGAGTTAATAGTTCCATATAATCCTAAACAAAATGGAGTTTCAGAACTAAAGAACCGATCCATTGAAGAAAGTGTAAAAGAAATGTTGCATGATCAAGATCTACCAAAATTTCTATGGGGAGAAGCCACGAAGATAGTTGTATACATTAAAAATCAAAGTCCCCACAGGTCACTGGATAACAAAACTCCCGAATAAGTATTCACTCGGAAGAAACCAACTATAGATCATCTATGAATCTTTGGTTGTATTCATATATCGAAGGACAAAATAAAAGAAGCTAGATCCTTCAGGCATGAGAGGAACATTTGTTGGTTACAACAACTCCTCTAAGGCCTATAATGTAACACGCTCCTCCCATATCTACCCAAGTAATCGACCAATTGGGGTAAACATGTGACAAGGGACTACTGTGATATGATTCAACCTCCTAGGTGTCCTTAAGGAAGTGGAATCGACGGAAACACATCAAACATACCTTCCACATTAGCAACAACACTCCCAGGAGCCACCCCACCTGTTGTTGAATTAAGGCTTCTGTGATTTATATCAAATTTATGAGAAATTTTTCTACGTAAATCACATAATATTTCACCTCTCAAATTTTAATCCATAAAATTTATTAAAAATTATAATATTAAATTAAATATTTGAATCTGATTTTAACTATTGACGGACACGTGAAATCAGCTTCGATGATTAGCTTGGAGCCAGCTTCGCTATTTCAGGAGATGATTGACCTGGAGTCCAGCACCCAGCGAAAGAAACTCCGACCATCAGGGACTTCTCATTTTAAGATATAATTTAGGAACACATGTTTTTACGATAGTTATTAATTTCGAATTGAACACTCCAATTTTCGAATTTTGTTTTGGTCAATTTGACCGAATTTGGTAATTGTGGTTTTTACTATAATTTGGTTATTTTTATACGGTCGAAAAGCAGGTTATATTGTGATAAATATATACTCAAAAAGTTTTCACTCAAATTTTTTAAACCATCTATAAAGTTTATTAAAATTTATATATTAAATCAAATATTTTGAAAATTAAAAATTAATTTTTAAATTTTTTAAATGTGATGAATTTGATTTTAACTTTTTCTTTTTTTTTGCTTTCTTTCTTTAATAACAAAATAAATAACTAGACTATCAAACAAAAGCTATGATAATGTCCGTATTAGCATAAAGTCAAGCATTATCTAAGTACCTGCTTGTGGACGCGAGTTGTTCAGGGTAGGCTTAGCCAACCCTCAAATTACCTTCCTGGTATATATGTGAGATGGTGTATGAGAGAAGCAAGCTCAATATGTGCTTGATCCTCCCGAGCCACCCCAGGAGAAGGGGGGACAGAAATCAGTGGTCCCCTCGATGCCATCCATCAATGCCTTTAAGTCACCATAGATATTTAGAGAGTTAAAGTTCTTTTGGATAGAAAACGAAAGTAATCCCTATAAAGCCATAGCCTTCGCGTTGGTGTTGGATCCAGAACCTCCATGGCACCATAAATGATATTTAGTACTCCAGTCAATGTGCAACACTGCACCGCATCTGCAGTCTCCGTGTTGGGCAACACCATCAAAGAAACCAACAAGTGGCTGATAAGCCAAGGGCCTCATCCTGTAGGATCAGTCAACACCGAAAGAACATATGTTGTGTTGTCTTAGAGTCTTCCATACACAAAATACATATACCTGGCCCCATATGTCCCCTTTTTCCCAGATTATCCCAAGTGAGAATCTTGTTTCTCCAAACTAGCCAAGCAAATAGGGTAATCTTTGTGGGGATCATCCTTTTTCATATTCTGCCAAACCACGATCTTTCCAACTCAATTTCTTTTAGTGCCATGAACCACCTGTATGTATCAGCCACAACGGGTGCCCCTTTTTCCAACCTCCCAAACCAATGTAAATTGTCACCCCCATTGTCAAAACAAAGCCCAACGTTGTTCAATTTATATATGTATGTATTCCATTCCACAACGTAGCTGCCCGCCATATGCAAATCCTCATGTTTTTTCCAAACCGGGCATCGAGTCTCCCACTTGTGTATAATTTGTGATAGGTAGAAAAAGCTACCCCACGATGTATCCTAGACAATGTTTGCTCGCCCAATGTATTTCTAGAGGCAACCCCCATAACCAGATCTGAGCTAATCATGATTTTGTGGCCATTTCCAAAACTCCACACCATCCCAAAGGGCCAACATTTCAAGAATTTTGAAAAGATCATCAGATCAACGATCCTATAGAGAGACTAAGATTTATGTCTCTATAAGTGTGCTCCAGGTCACGTGCCTTCAAGTACTTATGTTTGAAAATTTCCTACGAGATCCCACTACCTCACATTGCTTGCCACAGAGATTTAATGAGCAGCGCCTTCCCAAATATGCATTGGTCTAGTAAGCCCCATCCCCCCCAATGCTTTGGTATCGTTAGAGCACCCCATTTGCATAGGTGGTATTTCAAACAAGAGTTAATCCCAGCCTAGAGCAACTGTGTAGTGATAGAACGAAGCCAATTTTGTATGGAGACGAGAATGTGATATAAATGTGCCTAGTAGACAACAAGTTGTTGTAAAACAATGAGAGAGAGGATATATCTGCCTCCCAATGAGAGGAACTGATTTATCTACGAGCACAATTTCTTCTTATATTTGTCAACCAACTGCATCCAATCCTCTGGTGAATAATAATTGGGCTTCAGCCGAAAGCCAAGGTATGTGAAGCTTGTCTAAATAAGAGCCTTTTGAACATCAAATAGATTAGAAATATATTAAATGTCTTGCAAATCCCCATTAGAATGATATAAAGTGGATTTAATTCCATTTGTAAGCAGCCCCAATGCATCACCGAATCTGCCAAGTATCTAATCAAGTACAATCCACTGGGATCTGGAAATAATACCAAATGTCAAGATGTCAACAAAAAACAAACGAGTAATGCATACCTGCCCAGTGACGTTGACTCCCTAGAAAAATCTCAATTCTTTTGCCTCTTTGATCTTTAAACTAGGGCCATCCAAAACCAAAATGAAGATGAGAGGTGAGAGCGAGCATCCTTTTCTGAGGCCTCTGCCAACACGAAAAAAGGGGGAAGGAAACCCATTGATCAGAACAACAAAATGTGCAGAAGTGATACAGGCCATGATCCATTCAACATTTTGAGTTTGTAACCCAATCTTGTGTAACAGAAGGTGAGTATAGGACCAGTCCATGCAGTCATATGCCTTGTGGAGATCTATCTTCATGCCCAGAGCTTCTTTTTTCTGTGTATGGATGGTGTGAATAACTTCCTGAGCCAAAGCAATAGCATCATGTATAAGCATGTCACTTAAAAAGCATAATTGTTCTCTAGAAATGTGTAAAGACAATATTTTTTTATCCGACCTGCTATTAGCTTTGAGATCGTCTTGTATAAAATATTACATAGTGAGATTGGTTGAAAATCACCAAATTTAGTGGGATTAGATGCTTTGGGAATAAGTGCCATAAATGTAGAGTTTATAGTACCCGAGATCATACCTGAAGTCCTAGATTCCTCCACTATATCCAGAATGTGTTGTCCCATGATATCAAAGATATGTAGGAAGAACTCCACCGTCCATCCGTCTAGTCCCAGGCACTTGTCCTTGGTAAAAGATTTGAGAACATCCAAGACCTCCTCCAGGGTGGCAGGACGAAAGAGCTCCTCATTTGAATCCACATCAAACATCTGAAGGTATCACTCCAATATCCACATCTAGTCTTCAAATCTCACCCCTTCTCGATGATTGTATAAATTTTCAAAATTTAGGGCAGCCACAACACGAATCTCTTCTAGAGTGTACTTAATCTCCCCATTCATACCCTTAATATGCCAAATAGAATTAGACTGCTTTTTGTGGTTTGCAAATTTATGGAAATATTTGGTGTTGCGGTCTCCGTCCCGCAACTAGATTTCCCTACTCTTAAGCTTCCATGTTACTTCCTAAATGTGGAGGATCTTGTTTTCTATACCCTTTAAAATACTCAGATATTCCCAATCTCCCTACAACGATTGTCTCTGCTCCATCAATTTTCCAAATCTAGCAATCTCTTTTGTGATCTATTCCAGGTCCATGTACATCTGTTTCTTCCTATTTTGTTCCCATACTTTGGTCTTTTCTTTGATATTTCTAAGTCTATCCATCATATATCCCATCACAGTATCCCCTTGCAGAAACTGTGCCTCGTTCCATGTTGATCTCACAACCCTGTGGTATTCCTCATCCTCCAATCAAGTACGGTTGAACTTGAAAGGAATCCCAATTCTCCATTCCCCGAGTCTCCATTGTAGTATAATAGGCATGTGATCAGAGAGATAGGTCCTATGAATCCAAGATCTGAGATTCCCCAATTGTTCAGCTAGTTGTTCCTTGATGACCAATCTGTCAAGCCACTTACCTATATACTCATCCCCCACTCTACGATTTCTCCAGGTAGGCGACATCGAGACAGGGTAGATATCCCTCATATGATATCCATCAAAAAGTCCAAACAACCTATCCACCATAGGGTCCGGCCGAGAATGGACACCCCATCTCCCCTGCTCCATTAGGGTGGCGTTAAAGTCCCCCGCCATTATAAGTCCACCAATGTTGAGAATGTTTCCGTTTTGTATGCGATCCAAAAAATCATACCGATTTTTATATGGGGCATACAAATTAAGAAGATGAAAATGACATATATAACCACATATGTGACTTGACAATAGGATACCAACAAAGAGGTTGTGTGCACGAAAGAAAACCATCCGCGTATCCAACATAGCTAATAAACCCCCAGAGTGAACGGTGGCATCCATCCCAGCAAAATTCCATGCAGAGAAAATATCCAGGAAGTATGTAATATCCCGAGCCACAGAGGATAAAGTTTCTTATATAAAAATGGTATCAGAACAAAGAAAGTGAATCATCTGGCAGAGATCCAATTTTTTGGAGTGATCCCCCAACCCCCTAATATTATTGGAGAGAATCTTCATCATGGGACACCCGAAGAGGGCAACTAAGCTCTAAGTGCTCGAGGATCAATAGAGGAAAAGAAGGAACATCATGAAGGTCAGGAGAGTCCTCAAAAAGGGGAGGTCTGCCCCGGAAATGGCGGCTACCATTTTTATCAGTGTTTCTGACGGTGATGTTCTTGGCAGAGGCGGGGCTAATGAAAGGAGATGAGTTTGGCACCTTTCCTTTATGAATAGTCAGAGATTTGAGGTTCAAATCAGAGTTTTACAAAAAAAACTCAATATCGTTGTCCACAAAATTGCAAGGAGAGGGGGCCATCTCCGGTCTATCGAGAGGGGTGGGAGAAGCCAACTCAAGGGGTGGCATGGAAGGTGAAATTGCCAGTGGAGACAATGTGGAGTGGGTGGGGGGTGTCAGGGAAGCTCGAGGGGACTTCTACAACAGGTTCGGGATAGGGTAAGGGATAGTGACAGGTTCATTGGTAGTCTCCCGGGAGTGCACACGACATGGGGATGAGATAGAGATGACAGGGTTTGAGGAGACAGGGGGGCATACACCAAATAACGGGGGAGTCGATTGTGCATCATGTAAAGCAGAAGAAGGGATAGGAGGGGAGGTACCCGAGGGGGAAATCCCCATTGATCCAGTGTCCTGTTGAAGCATATCATATGAAAACTTCATCTGGTGACCCCGTCAAGGATGTCGTGGCCTTCGTCTACCCGGGCATCGATTAATAAGATGTCTAGTGCGGTGGCAATAGAGACATCTCAAAGGGATCCCCCAATAGTCAATCCGTTGGAGGAATCTAATCAGCCCCCACTCCAGATCAATATCCTCTGGGATTCGACCTGCAAAACCAACCTCAACCAGAATCCAAGCCACCCATTATCCTGCGTGCCCATAATACTTTGCTCTAGGTATATGAATCGTCCAATCGAATTGCCAATCGCCATCAAGGCATTCTTAGTCCAAAATTTCAGGGGGAGACTCGGACGCTTGACCCAAACCATGTAATTCTGTGGCATATGCAAAAGGGGATTGAAACCAATGTACCATTGATGAAGCTGAAGGAAACATCGACTGTGTACCCAGGGGATCTTGAGAATTTCTTCCGAGTCATTGTTATGGAGGAAATGGAAACTGAACTAGGCATTCATCAACAAACTCACCTTAGGAGAATAACCTAACATAGTTTCCCAAGTTTTGTTCACCCAGTCCTGGATATCTTGCTCAGTCGGGTCAGCAAATATCCACCTCCCCACAAGAGTCTGCTTCTGAAGGGTAGTGACCCGATCGCATAATATGTCATAACCAAAAGTCAACAATTTAGTCTTAGCACACATCTTGATGGGACGAGTAACCCGCCACTTGGTCTTTGGGAGGGAAGGTGAGGTCGATAGAGAAGCGAATTGTGGAGACCCAAGATGTGGCCCATCGTGTTTGTCTGCATGTGTTGTGGATTCCCCATGCAACACATCACCCACTCCCTTTAGCCGACCCTTTGACACGTCAACCACCCTCCAAACATGAGGCACCCCACCCCACGCATGCTCACAGGGGGCTTCACTCAATGAACCTCTGACATATCACGTACGTTCGTGGCATATTAAACAATACCCTTAATTTGACTACATATTGGAAAATACCTCTAAACATCACATTATTTAACCCCCTACCAATACAAACCCAATACACCTTTCCAATTTAAAAACCCCTACTTTCACTAGATATTGTAGGTATCAATTTTTCATTAACATTTTTTATACCCATTTATATTTTTTCATTAACTTTGGACTCCATTTTTTATACCTGCTAATATAAAGACCCTCTCCCCTCTATATATCCCCCAATATATTATGTCATTTTTTCCTCAATAATATCCCCCAATATGAACCCACGTGGTATGGTATTGCTCCCCAAGTGAAGCCCTTGTGCGCATGCTCAACATCTAACGTGGCCTGAATGAAGGCCTCCTGTGTAGCTACGTCCAAGTCTGGGTAGGCAAGAACCCCATCCAGTCGAAGGTCATCTCCCATCCTACCCACCACCACTGAAAACCATTAAAACCCCATCCAGTCAAATAGGGTAATGTGCACCCACCAAATCCCATCCATGGGCAAATGGAATTTCTCAGGCTTGTAACAGGAATAAAAACGAGTCCGCAATGGATGGAATATCAACCCAACATCAATGACACCATAGGACACATACCAAATATGGCGTCAATCGCCCCTCGGGATTCTACGTACATGCAACCACCCTAGCGAAAAGGCCAAGTACCAGTACACCCACCCGCTAAGAGAATGTGCCACATTCAATGATGACACCAATATCCCCGAGAGTCCATAAATGGCATAATCTCATCAAATATGGGAAGGACAAGGATCGAGGCGTGGACGAGATCCAAAAATGGAATTGTTAGAGCTTCATCAAAACGATCGTAAATGCACCTCAAGAGAGTGAGCCTGGAAGCTCCCGAAAAAATCGATGACCAAAAAATTGGAGGAGATGATTCTAGAAGCAGCCCGAAAAACCTGCAAAGCACCAGAAAAAATGGACGCCACCAACAGTGTACACACTACCCCAATAGTAGAGAGAGGCCCCCGATAATCACACATGAGCCTACACCCCAGCCCCGACACCACCACCCGCGCGATGGGGAACGTATCAAAATAGGGGGAAGTCCACTCGAAAATAAACAACAAACATTATATCAGCCCCTTGTAATATACGCAAAATGAAAACTATATGTCAGAATCAAGTGCACATCCCACATATATGACAAAACCACTCCAAACTGCACCGCCACGAGCAACATCCACAGGGCCACCCTATACTACCACGACCACCACAGCAAGGTCCACAAACACAATGCAGGTTGCAACATTTCTCGTAGGATGACCACCGATGCAAAAGAGGACCAAACTCCACTAGAGGAGTCAATTCATGTCCAGAATGCAAGGAAGATTGTTCTGAGGGAGCATTTGTAAACGTCAATACAAGTGGAGAAGAATGCGACCAGCATAAGCAAAGACACATAACTACGCCAAAAATGCAAAACAAAGTTTAGTCAAGGGACATCCTAATCATCCAAACAATAAAAAACATCACAACTAAAATGATAAAAACAATCTGCAAAATGAGCCAAAATTCTCCCAAAAACATCAACCCCTAACAGTGCAATAAATTCATCATGTTTTCGGGGTGAAGAAATCACCAATACCTATACCATGGCCATGCATCTCTCTATGCTCCGCTCTCCCGAGCCACCATCGAGTTTCAATGGTTTCTTAAGCTTGTCATGACAAAAAAAAACGTTCAAATTAACATCTCTCTATGCCCCGCTCTCCCGAGCCACCGTCCAGTTCCAATGATTCCTTAAACTTGTCATGACAAAAAAAACGTTCAAATTAACACTACAGTGCACCTTCCAAATTAATATCCACTTTTGTATTATTTCAAATTGGAATTACACACACATGAAATCAACTTCAGTGATTAGCTTGGAGCCGCTATTTTAGGAGAAATGGTCGTGGAGTCCAGCACCCAACAAAAGAAACTCCGACCATCACGTATTTTTCATTTTAATATATAGTTTAGCAACACATATCTTTATTACAATTTGGGTTTTTTTTTTTATATTTGCATGAAAAGAAAATCGGGTTATATTGTGATCGGAGTAGTCTATCTAGGCGGTAGAATGGCTCGTTTTCCGTCACCGGCCGGAAAATCGTCCGGCTCCGGCCACCGGACATCCCTCCGCTCTCAGCCACCCTCGCCTAGCTCCGCCACCCTCTTTCTCCGCCACTCTCCCCTGGCATTTCTGATTTTACCCTGACATTCTCTGACAAATTCACCGATCGGTTCTGGAGGCCTGACATCCCCTGACAGATCGGGGACGAACTAGAATTGCAGCCCCGTAAATTTTATTTCCCGTTCCAATTCAAATCTAGAAAATGACCCGGGCGCTGCTCTCCAATTCGACTCGGCAAAACCCAAGAACACACCAGCAACAACAATGACGGAGGCCCTGCTTCAAAACTACCAGTTGCAAGAGGAAGTGATAGGCAGACCATGGCGTCGGACATTCTGGGACCGGAGATTCACGACCAGGCGGATCACCGTGAGCTGCAGAAGTTGGGGCCGGATTCAATGTCGAGATTTATTCTGGACTCCCTCCCAGATCTGGATGAGCTGTAGAAGTTGGGGCCAGATTCAATGTCGAGATTTATTCTGGACTCCCTCCCAGATCTGGACGAGACTGTGGGGGAATGCGTAAAGGTATCGGTGGAGGGCGCAGGAGGCCTGGGAATCGAACACTGGGTGGGTGACGAGGCCCGCGACAGGCCCTTCCACAGCGCGGACACTTTCTAGTACCGGTCCCTGCTGGGCTTTGTCACCCGGAACCGTGAGAGGAGCTCCAATTCGCAGGACTTTCTTCACTACATAAACCCCTGGTACGAATGGGCCCTCTCACATCGGAGTCTAAGCTCCTGGTCACATTGATGGCCAGGCCCGGTTTTGCTGGCGCCAACAAGGAGAAGCTCACGGGACAGATCAGGGAAACTATACTAGCGATGAAGAAGCCGTGAGAATTCAAGTAGCAGAAGTAAGTACTGGTCACATGAATGCCGAGTGGAGGCTCTCTGAAGTTGGTGAAAAGAGGCCTTGAAGGGTAGAATATTCTGATTTCGTTTGAATTGAGTGTGTGAATCTTCAGATCTGGTCCTGTCACATCTGACCGATGATTTTAGGTTTTAGGAATAATGTTTATATTCGTTGTTGGATGTTGGCTGTGATAAATTCAGCCGTTTAATGTTGTTATTTTTATGATAAACTGCCATTATTCTTCTGGTTCTATTTGGGTTAATCTGCGTACTTATTGAATTTAAATATTTTGTTGTAATTTTGTTTAACTTGCAATGAAAGCGGGGCGATCTGCATCGTGGTTCGGTTCCACCTATATAAATGCGCATGCAGATGATCAATTTTCATGCAAGAAATTGTGGAAAACTGCCATTCACAGTTTATTTTTTCTTGTGAAAATTCTCTTTCAGTATCTGGCAAAACAAATTGATCTCGGCTTTAAGTTTTGTTCGATGTAGAATTAGCGAAAAGATTTCATTCCAGCGTAGTTTCACTATGATTCGAACTTTTCTGGTACTTGTGAAAGGTAGAATTCAATGGATAGATAGGAACTTTGCACCAAATGTTTTTATTTTTAAATGCATTTCGAGTGCTCCGGATCCAGTTTTCTCTCATTCCTGAATTGAATGGATGAATGTAAACTTGTCACCAAAATTTGACTGGACAATATCTAGATGTGTTTTAAGAATTTCAGAAAGTTTTCTTTCCTGGTAAAATTCAATGTAGAATTTAATTATTAATTTGATAAGGAGAATTTATGTGATGGGTCAACTTGTTAAAAATGGTTAAAACCTCTTTCAAACCATCAGATCTGACTTTGGGGTAAAATTTTCAAGTTTTTATTAGAACCAGCAGAATTGATATTAAAACGGACTATATCATGAGAAGTAACTAGTTTTGATATTAAAAGTGACTATATCATCAGATTTAACTGGTTTTAATGCAACTAGTTTTGGTATTAAAAAAAACTATCATTAGATTTAACTGGTTTTAATTTTGATTTAATTAATTTATATTGAAATAGATTGTAAAAAAATATTTTTTTAAATATGTTAAATTATAAATAGTTAAAATTTAATAAGTTGTAGACATTTTATTTTTTAAAAATAAGTCAAATTATAAATAGTTAAAATTTAATAAGTCTCAGAAATTTTAAAATATTTCTACCATAAAAAACACGATTCGAACACTGCTATTCCAAGATTCCTTTAGCCACTTTTAGCCGTTTAGACAAAATTCCTCCACCTAGGCGAAAAAGGAAGATATCCCTTTATTATTGACTTGGAAGAGAAAATTTGATTTTTCTCTTCTTTCTTTTCTTTTGTTTGATGTAAATTAATACCTTTTCATTATTTGGAATTCATTTGGAAAAAGTCCCACTGTCTTCTACTCAAATTAAAAATGAGAAAAAATCCCTTTGTCGTCCTGAAAGGTAAAGGTTGATTTTTCTCTTCTTTTGTTTAATGGATTTTCATTTTTCAAGATCCATTTGCAAAGAGTCCCAGATTAAAAATTAGACTTCAGATTAAAATTTACATCTTAATTGGTTAAAAATTTTATTTTTTTTTAGATTAATTAAACAAGTACACTGACTAAATAAATGAGATTTTGAATGACCAATCTTAACATCAAAACATCCAGAAGTGTTTTACACATACATTTAATCACTATCTATGCAAAATCCACAGCAAAAATACCTTAATAGTATATCCATTGTC
>APFE030129061.1:0-33664 GCA_000404065.3 Pinus taeda
GCGTTCCTTTGCCGCTCGAGTGCTTCTTCGAGCAAGATTTTGATAGGATCTCCTGCCCCCTCGTCTTTCTTCTCATCCGCCATGGGAGGCCGTCGGGAATTGCGAGGCTGGTCTTGCAAATGTTCGACCAGTTCAAGCCCTAACTCCTTATATCCTGACCTCGTTGGGGACATGCAAAGAAAAACCGAGAAAAAGCAGACCGCTCTAATACCACTGATCCGTATTTAAACAGGAACGCAACAAAATACAGAGATAACAATATACACAAATATTCAGCGGAAATAATACTTCATTTCATTAATGGAAAATACTAAAATATGCTTACAACCAGAAATGGAAATAAACTAGCTAGGGCGATGGTAGCTTATCTTTGAGAAGAGATGTGGTGACTACATGCCTCTGAACTGTGTTACAATGAGGATCGGAAGCCTATTTATTGTTGAGAAACAATGAAAAACCCTTCACATCCCAAAACCTAACCCTAGAAGATGAAACGCCAAATTGTGGGCCCCGTTTGGGTAAATTTGTACATCAATTTCCTGGGGTCGTAACTTTGGCATATGATCTCTGTTTGACGCATACGATAGCTTGTTAGAAATATCTATCCGAGAACTACCACTTTGGGAAGGGAAACATCAGTCCATGGACCCATGTTGCCCCCAGATTTCCCAAAAAACATCGTTTAGGGCCTCAAAATGGCTCTGGAAGTTCAGGACCCGAAAAACTGCAAAAAATAGTAAGTTGTGCTACAATTAAGGAAACTAAAAATGCTGAGAGAAACAATGATGGGGGTCCAGATGGACTTGGCAGGTGGCCACCAATATCCACCTGGATCCGTTGCCCCATTTGGATTTCACTCTGATCACCCTCAATCCCCACCTGCAAAGCTTGTCGAAAAGAATCTTGCCTGATGAACAAACTTGGCCACTGGAGAAATTTGTAAATTTGGAAATATACTTGAAATATTATTATAACTCTTCTATTACATATCCTATTATAAATCATTCTCACATCGAAGTTTTCAAACTCTTTTGAAACTTTTTTTCATGCATTTTTTAAAGTTTTCAAGCATTCATAGACAAGGCAACGCCAAAATAGATGCAACTGCAAAAATAGATGCACCTATAGTTCCAAAAAGTAAGATATATTTAAGTGATTTTGCTGGAGTACTAGAATCTCTAAGATCATGAACAACTGATATGTCTGATCCCCCCTCCCTACTACTCTTTTCCACTAGAGACATGACAGATTCATTATGTCTGAATTCAAATTCATTTTGGCTCTCAAAATTTAGTGTCTTGGACTGACTGGCCATTGCAGGAATATAGTAATCACCTCCACCTGATGATGAGCTCAGTTCGTCTGGATATTGAATGAAAAGGCTCTCAAAAGGCACTGCTTCTGTGTTAGCTTCAAAACTCTGTATTTCACTGTTAGTTTTTGTTTCATATGAGGAGAAAACAAAGTCATGCGAACCACTATTACCAAAATGAGACTCAGATTCATGAGATACATCTGCACCAAAGTCCATAATTGATAGCAATTCAGGAATACTTTTCTCAGAACTATTAACATTTTTTTCTGCATCTACTGGTAAGTTTTCTATATCATGTACACTGTCTAGAATGACATATTCAAGAACTTGGGTATTCTCTGCATCAACTGAGACTTCCATCACCTGCTGGTATTCTGCAGCAACTTTTTGTTCTTTACCATATATTATATCAAATCCTTCTGTTCCAGCATCGATTTCTTCTGGCCAGAGACTTCTTTTGGTTACGAAGTCAGTTTGATCTTCTTACAGGTGTCACTTTCATCTGCTCTTCACTTGAACCCTGCATTGTAGACAAACAAATCATAAAAATGTATCTCTGAAACCAAATTTTGGAGATACACAATCAAACAAGTATGAAATTGGATCACTATCTATAACTCATTCAAATATTTCCTACATGCTGGTTTGTTTTTACATATTTATGGAATGATTTGAGGACTGCCATGAAGAAAATTTTCAAGGGAAGAATAGATATCCTAGAAATAAAATGGAAACAAGGTGTGAGATTTGACACTGAAATAAGAACATGAACAACATATTTACATAAAATTCCTCACACAACACTGGATAAATCTGATAAGATATATAAGAAATATTGGTAGAATGGAAGAGAAGCATCCCCAGCTCCTAGAGAACTATTTTACCAACCTTGTAATGAAGAAACCAAATTCCATTTTTACTTGAAATGTAAAGGAAACAAGGTGCAGTGAAAAGAGAATTGAGACTAAAATAAGCACATGAACAACATCTGTACATCAAATGGCTCGCACAACACTAAAAAAGTCTGACAAGATATATAACGAAGATTGGTAGGATGGAAGAAATCAAATTCCCCTGCTCCTAGACAACTATTTTACCAACCTCGAAATGAAGAAACCAAATTCCACTTTTACTTGATATTCAATGGAAATTGATAAGCAAGAAAATGCCTTGCAAAGGTTGGAATATTATTTCAAAACCAAAACACAAAGGTAGAAAAAACAAATGAAAATCTTAACAAGTTTGATGTTGGGATTAAAAGTAGAATACCTCTTTCATCAGAGTTGTGAAGCTCCCATAAGATGGAGAATCATCCATAGACATCTCTTGAGTAGCCATACTTCCTTTCTCTGTTTCCGAGTATGTGTTGCTTCTCCTAACCTTCCTCTCTAGGGTGCGAAATGAATTTTCTTGGGTACTTGATAAAAGCTAGGTATTGAGTTTTCTTTCTGAAGTGTTTACCACCTTTGATGGCAAATACTCATTAATAAGTTCCACCTTCGGCACATAGGAATCCCTTGGCTCGAATTTATTTTCATAGGGCACAGTCATCTGCATTGAAGAAAAGTGATTTCTCTGGGGATATAGTATCTCCCTTCTCGATATGGAATGACCATCTTCTGTAGGACCATTTTTCTCTGCTACAGTTTTCTGATCATGTTCTTGGGCTCTCTTAAGACTTGTACATTTGGCACTCTTTCTATACACACTAACCAAATATGTAGCAAGCATCACAACTGCAAAAATAGATGCACCTATAGTTCCAAAAAGAAAGATATATTTCAGTGATTTTGCTGGAGTACTAAAATCTCCGAGATCATGAACCACTGATACGTCTGATCCCCCCTCCCTACTACTCTTTTCCACTAGAGACATGACAGATTCATTATGTCTGAATTCAAATTCATTTTGGCTCTCAAAATTTAGTGTCTTGGACTGACTGGCCATTGCAGGAATATAGTAATCACCTGCACCTGATGATGTGCCCAGTTCCTCTGGATCTTGAATGAAAAGGCTCTCAAAAGACACGGCTTCTGTGTTAGCTTCAAAAATCTGTATTTCACTGTTAGTTTTTGTTTCAGATGAGGAGAAAAAAAAGTCATGTGAACCACTATTACCAAAATGAGACTCAGATTCATGAGATACACCTACACCAAAGTCCATAATTGATACCAATTCAGGAATACTGTCCTCAGAACTATTAACATTTTTCTCTGCATCTACTAGTAATTTTTCTATATCATGTACACTGCCTAGAATGATAGATTCAAGAACTTGGGTATTCTTTGCATCAACTGAGACTTCCATCACCTGCTGGTATTCTACAACAACTTTTTGTTATTTACGATATTTTATATCAAATCCTTCTGTTCCAGCATCGATTTCTTCTGGCCATGAGAAACCGATCTCAAATGAGCGTGGCACCTCGGTATACTCTTGCGATGGAGAAAATAAACCATCAAATCTATCTGCATCCTCTTGGCCTTCGGTTTCAGAGGACAAGGTTCGAGAAATATGATGAAATTTTGAAATATGGCATATTAAACTAATGGTGTAAAACACCCCAATCGTCTAACACATAGAATCAATGGCCCAAGATTGTACACGGTGGCATGTTGGGGGAGTTTGTCTTAGAGGGAATGCCTTACGGCGTAATTATTTTATTCATGTTCAATTAATTCATTAAAACCATGAGTAATAAAGATATATGACAAACTTAGTTTCAGAGAGCATTGTCCTAAACATTGCCTTGACCCGAAATTAAAAATTGCTTTTCCTATAACATTGGTGTCTAACTAAAATGATATTTTTATCGCGTTAAGAGGTTACTTGTAGCTTTGTGGGCTCTACAAATCCAACATTATTAACAACCTTGGATGTTAATGGTATAGCTGGGAAAATATACATTAAAGGTTTCTCGTCAATAAAGTAGTTTGAAATTCATTTACGATGAAGCAAGTATAGTAAGAAATGAGGCTAAAAAATAAACGGTGAAGTTTATGAACAAATTTAACCATTGTAGTGTTTTTCGACATTCAACTCTATTGGGAAGTGTGTGAAGAGGAAATTGTGCGGAGATGGTAGTGTGGAAAAAACATGTGTTGTAACAAATTCATCTATTAAACATTAATCTATTCATATATATATATATATATATATATATATATATATATATATATATATTATATATATATATTAATATTATATATATATATATATATATATATATATATATATATATATATAAATTTAACTTAAGCTAACCCAAATTACATATTTATGTTAGAAGAGGCATTGTCAATTATTAACTACCATGTTACATGCAACCTTGTTAAATGCCCTTACCAAATTTATACAAAAACAATGGTTTGGACTTTACATATTATGTATTATTTATATAATGACTGTGGTGCGATCTGGTTGTACGCTGCATTAAATTTACAATTTATACATCCCTGTGTATTAAACATGCAGGTACACTGCTGGCCTATGCAATAAATGTTTACAGGCCATAGCCTCGAATCTTGCTCTAGAAACACGTGTATTTAGTGCTCTGGTTGTCCGGGTCTTGGTGGCTGCCTGAAGGTGACCCATCTGTCCTTATCCAACTTAAAGCTCAGGATCAGGCTCCTCCATCAATGGTTCACCATGGCCTGCTCGATTGAACGGTTCTCAGGTTATTGGTCATTCATTTCTCAATGGTGTGGCTTCATTCTGTCAATGTTTCACTCCAGAATTCTCAAGGGGTCATGGCTCTACTCTGTCCTTCGGTGTTTTCTTCACCTGTAATCCCAGTTTACTGGACTATTCGCACTATGTTCTGGCATTCTGGAATACTCTAATGGCCCTGAATCCACTTTAATGCTTTGAACTCATTCCGTGGAAGCAAGGTCTGCAACATTCCCTCCAAAGGTAATCTTTAAGGTGTTCTTTTCCAGATAATGGTCTTTATTATCAAGGTTAGTGTGTTTATTAAAGTGTCTGTTATTTTCGCATGTTCTAATACAAATTATTTGTTATGGTGTAAGGTCTAGTTCCCGTGACGGGAGATTCAACTTGGCGTTGTGGCAAACCCTCCTAACGACTTCATCGTCTGTGACCAACTCCGGGTATTACGATTCTCTTCAAATATTTCTAGAGTAGGGTTTTTATGGTCGGGCTGCCAAGTCTAAAAGATAGTGATAATAGTTCTAGATGGGTCTTTCAAGACCCCTGGAGCCATGGCTCCTTTAATGGTTTGTTTTGTTTTTGTTTCCAAAAGTTTTGTTTGAGGCCCTTTTAAAAAAAGAGACTTATGGTTTCGGCAGAATGTTGAAGGTTTTTGGCAAGGAGATCAGACCACCATCCTTGATATTATATTGATAGTTAGAACATTTAAAACGTATGAATGGAGCTTTAATGAGATGAGGGTTTCATAATTTAATTGTTGATTTTTGGTTGTTTTCTTAGTTTTATTTAAGTGTTAAGTTTGGAAACTGAGAGCTATCCTTCCTCAATTTCTTTATAGTTTTTAGTTTACACTTCGATTGATATAGGGTTATAATGCAGCTCAGAAATGTATAATTTGATTTTCATTGTTTTATTCCTAGCTTGGTAAAGTCTCAGTTTGTTTTTTTACTTAAAAGAAAATGCTTTAGTGGCTTCTTTAGAGGCTCGACATGCTACAATTTTTATATTTGGCTAAGACTAATCTTTTTTTAATTGACAATTTCCAGAAGTCGATTCTCCTATCTTGCATAATTGATTCGTGAGCTCTGTTATACTCTTGATTTTCATCGTGGTGCTATTCAAAATTAATTTATATATTTGTTTGCATCGACTAGGGTTTTAATGCATGTAAAATATTATGGTACAGAATCGTTAACAATTTAGGATTTGTTGATCTTTAAGCATACCTGTTTATTTTATATATCATTGTTTGAAGTTCTTTTGGTTGGTAGATGATTTCAACTACTTTTCCTGAATTAGATAAGATACAATATAGGGAAATTACCATATAATTTATTGTAATAGACATGTTTACAGGAATGCATATCTTTCTCCAAATTTGCTTCTTCTTCTAATTTCTTTGCTAATTCTACTGATATTCTTAATATAGTTTATTTCTGTGAATGTAATAAGGGTTTTTCCCTCAGTTTTCTATTATTACTCTTGATGAATTATTTCAAAATGAAATACGAAAAACTCTATTGACATACTTCAAGAAATAGAAAACATTGCCTAATAATTCTTACACAGTAATTTACAGATCTTATCTCTAAAATTTAGCCAATCTTCTAGCTAATGTTCTTAGATTCATAGAATAACTTATACAAGCAATTCTTTACTAATTCGTTTACGTTGTCCAGGACTGAGTCTAGTATAAGATTTGCATTTTAATTTTCCTCCCTGCCGTGAGATTACCTACTCTAGTAAATCTCCCCCGCGTGCTACTCCTAATTTTAGGAGTTCTCTCTCTCCTTAGAGATTTTAATGTTTACCAGCTATTTAGTCTTAACTAGACATAGCCATTATAGATTGCCTGACCTTTCAGCACAGTTTCCTTCTCTCCTTTCGATCTTAGATCCCTGTCCTCTTGATCATTTCAGTGAAAATAATCTAGGATTTAGTTTTGGAACAGATAATTGTCTCCATAACTAATTACCTAGTAAAACATTATTTACCAGTAACTGAAAAATTTATTCTTCCATAACTAAATTCTAAAAAAACTTTATAATTCAAAAAAATAGTAAGAGCCTGTTTGGTTGCAGTAAAAAAATAAATATTTACATTAGAATATTACATCTCCCCCCCTAAAATTGAAGATCATCCCGATGTTCTCTTCCTACAAATAGACCCAGAAAGTTTTCTCTCATGACTTGTTCATCTACCACTGCACTTTAACTAGGGTAATAAATCATTTTCGTAGTGCTACTTCTCTCCGATCTAGTATAACCACAGGTTCAACTTGAACATAGCAACAAAAGGTGTTAAGTCATTAACTAGTTAGTTAACACATTTGTCGAGAAATATATATATATATATATAATATATATATATATATATATATATATATATATATATTATATATATATATATATATATATATATATATATATATATATTATATAATATATCTTGCCATTGGATTATGTGGTTAGCATCATACACATATTTCTTAAGTAGACAAACATGAAAGACATTGTGTACATGAATGTGACTAGGTAAGGCAAGCTGGTAAGCCACTGGTCTGATTCAGCCAGGATTTGAAATGACTCGTAATATCAAGGTGCTAGTTTAGCACACCTGGCCCATTGTAAGGTGCTTTTATTGGCTCGCAATCGACTGTAGGCATGATCTCCTACTTGGAATTCTCAGAAACTCCTCTTCCGATCGGAAAAGTTCTTCTGCCAGTCTTGAGCAGCCTTTAAATTAATCTGCACCTTTTTCACCATTTCCTCCATTTCTTCCAAATTGTCTAACCCTAGTAACAACTTATCCTCTGGTCCACTCCAACTTAAAGGTGTCTTGCACTTCCATCCATATAAAAAATCAAAGGGACTCATCTGAAGGGATGCATGGTACCTGTTGTTGTATGAAAACTCCACCAGGTGTAAATAATATTCCCATTTAGTGGGCTGCTGCATTGCATAAAATCACAACATGTCTTCAACAACTTGATTCACTCTCTTAGTCATCCCATCCATTTGTGGATGGTGAGTTATACTGAAGTGCAGTTGTGTGCCCAATCCTTCAAAGAGGGCTTTCCAGAAGGTTGATGTAAATTTTACATCTTAGTCGGAAATAATCATGTTAGGGATTTCGTGTAGTTTAAAAATGCTTTGCATAAATATATTAGCAATTTGGACTGCCCTATAGATTGATTGAACAAGTATGAAATGAACAGATTTGCTCAATTTGTGCACCACCACCATGATGGAGTCATTTTTTTTCTCGATTTAGGAAGCCCAGTAATAAAGTCAATAGATATGGTTTCCCATTTCCATTCTGAGATAGGCAGAGGGTGAAGTAACCCTGCTAGATGTTGGTGCTCAAATTTCACTTGTTGGAATTCCAAGCATTTGGCTAAATATTTTGCCACTTTGTTTTTCATACCAAGCCAGAAAAATTCCTTCTGCACGGTAGAAATCATTTTCTGATACTCGGGATAGTTTGTATAAGGGATATTATGGTATTAATAAAAAATGATATTTTTAAGATGTTGCTTGTTAGGCACGTATATCCTTTTCCTATAAATCAACAAATGTTTTGCACTTATTTCATAACCCAATCGTTGTTCATGGTTGTTAGGAATTTTTGCTTGCTGCCATAAATGTTTATTTGTGGAATCCTACATGGTTGATTCTTGAAACTGCTCAAAAAAAGTAGTTCGTGACTCACTAAAAGAAATTTCATATAAATAATTTGCCTTTCGGCTTAAGGAATACGCCATCCAGTTTTACTTTCCTTTTAAATGTTTAATTTCGAAATTGAATTCACTCAGGAAATCTGCCCAACAAGTTTGCCTGCCATTTAAAGTTGGTTGTTTGAAATAATTAATCAGACTATGGTGGTCAGTCATCAACAAAAATTCCTTACCTAATAGGTATGTTGTCACATTTTTAAGGCATGAATGACCGTAGTTAGCTCCAAGTCATATGCTGAGTACTTTTTTCATACTCCTTAAGCTTCCTAGATTTGTAGGCAACCACTCTACCCTCTTTCATTAATATGCCACCCACACCTTCCTTATTGACATTTATACAAACCACATATTCTTTGTTGGGATCAACAATGCTCAAAATAGGTGTTGTGGTAAGAAGATGCTTGAGCTGATCAAAGCTCCTTCGACAATTAGGGTCCATTTGAAAACTTTGCCTTTCTTTTGTAGACATGTGATAGGATATGCTACGTGAGAGAAACCCTCCACAAATCTCCGATACTAACCTGTTAAGCCCATATATGACCTTATGTCAGCTACATCCTTTCGTATTGGCCATTCCATTGTGGTTCTTATCTTTTCTGGATCTACGAAAATTCCATCCTTGTTGTTTACATGTCGCAAGTATTGGATTTGCTCCTTAAAGAAATCACATTTACTGTAATTTTCGTACAGTTGGTATTCTTGTAGGACTTGCAGAACAATACGGATATGTTCCTTATGTTCTTCCACGTTCCGAGAATAGATTAGTATGTCATAAATAAATATTAATACCAATATATATAATAACTGATGAAATATGTTGTTCATGAGACACATGAAAGTTGCGGGTGCATTAGTTAGTCCAAATGGCAAGACCACGAACTCATAATGTCCATAACACGTCCTGAAAGCAGTTTTTGCAATATCTCCCTCTTTTATTCTCATTTGATGATACCTAGAGCGGAGATCAATCTTTGAGAATATGGTTGCACCTTTCACTTGGTCAAAGCTCAATTATTTGGGGAAGGGGGTATTTGTTTCTAATGATCAACTTGTTTAGTTGGCAGTAATCCATGCACATTCGCAAGGTTCTGTCCTTCTTTTTAAAAAATAATATTAGAGCTCCCCAAGGAGACACACTTGGACGAATATACTTCTTATCAAGTAACTCTTGGAGTTGCATTTTTTAATTTGTTAGCTTGGGTATGCTCATTCGGTAAGGTGCTCGAGAAACTGGAGCAACTCCTAGAATCAACTCAATAGTAAAATCTATGTGTCTTTGGGAGGGTAGGCCCAGTATTTCTTCAGGAAATATATCTGGAAAATTTTGTATCAGAGGTATGTTCTCTAGTGATACAAGCTTATCTTTAGAGTCAGCATACCCTACTTGTACAACATAAACTTGACAAACTTTTCTGATACATGTGGCTAATTGGGACGTTGTTATTGGCCTTAATTGCAGAGGTTTTTGAACACCTTGAATTTCCTGTCTCTCTCGTACTTCATCTCTGTAGCTAATAGCTTTTGTTTTACAATTTAGAACGGACTAGTGCTTTTCTAACCAGTCCATACCTATCAGAATGTCGTATGACCCTAGGGGTAACACATTTAAATAAGCTTAGAGAAAACTCTTCTTTTTTCCCTGTGGCCAGCTATACTTATCATGGGTTTTTAAATTTAACAACTTGTAATTTACATCGTTCCACTACCCTGGGACTAATGTAACTTAATGTAGCCCCAAGATCTATTAAAATAGAGCAGATCTGGTAAAAAATAATACCTTCAAATTCAACCATAGTTGGCCAAAACTTCGTTTGATGATCTTCAGGAGCTGCATTGATCTTAAGGATGCTTCTTTCCACTTCTCCCACAGCGAATGCCTCCTGAATTTGTGAGATCTAATCTGCTCCCCTGCATTGAGGGCAGTTTTTGACATAATGCGGGCCTCCGCATCCCCAACACTGTACCGGCAGTCTATTAATTCATTTTGTTTAATTTATGATGGTTTGTTCATTTGTCCTAACTTCACCTGGTACCTTAAATCTGGGCTTATTCATATTCTGATTACCTTGCCTTTTATATATTCCCTTGTTACTAGTGCTCTGATTTCTCTTATGGCTGGGAATGTATTTATTTCCCTTCTTGTTTGCCCACCTTTTACTCATATCACCCTTTGTTTTATTCATGATTTATTTTGTTGATAACAAATTCATGATTTCTTGATGACTTCATCCATGGTTTTTGGGTTGTCAAATTTTAGTCGTTCTTTCATGAATAGTGGAAGACTGCTGACAAAACATTGTACCTTAGCTTTTTCTTCAAGAATATAAGGAATGTATTGCAATAATGATGTAAATTTTGTTATAAATTCATCCATGGTCATTTGGCCCAGGCAGAGGTCATGGAACTCTTTTTTTTTATCATAAAATCTCTCAGTCAAATATTTCTCTTAAAGAATTTCTGGAATTTCTTCCAAGTTATGTTTTGCAAATTGACCCCATGGACTATTTTTCCTTCCTCCCACCACAATGTAGCTTTCATACTCGTACAGCTGGAAATACTTGTTCATATTAATTAACCATGCTTCCACGGCTTCTTCTTGCTCCCCATCAAAGAGTGAAGGCTTTATTTTACGAAACTCCCCTTGGAGTACAATCTTCTGTTTCTTCTGCGTCTTGTGATCAAACACGTTTCCTGATTCTTCCTCTTGGTTTTATTCTCCTCCTTCTGTTTCAATATTTTCAGTTCAGAACTCTTGTCCCCCAGTCGTGTGGTCGTGCTCTGGACTGGGGGCTAGTGGCCGATGATTCTCTCTATCCGATAGGCTTTTTAGGATATTTTCTTCTTCCTACATAAATCTTTCGTTGTCTACCTGGAGTCTGGCCATCTCACCTTTCAGTTCTTGGAAAGTTGTCCAGAGGTCTGTGTTGGGATTTTGCCTATCATCAGCCAGCTGCACCCAAACCTTAGGATTTCCTTCATGAAAATATGTTGGTCCTATTTCCAATATGGAACCTGGTGGTAGATTTCCAGCTCGCCTGATGCAGACTATCTATTGTCTCCTACATGCACAACACAATTTTGTTTATTCCTTATTCCAAAGGCCTCAGTTTTGGAACCTGAGCACTTTGATACCAGATGCAACACCATCCATTCTATTAAACTTATAATATATATATATATATATATATATTATATTATATATATATATATATATATATATATAACTTAAGCCACCTAAATTCGTATAATGTTAGAAGAGGGATTTTCAATTATTAACTACCATGTACGATTTATATGCAACCTTGCTAAATGCCATTACCAAATTGATATGAAAACGCTGGTTTAGATTTTAGATACTATGTATTATTTATATAATGATTGTGGCGGGATCTAGTTGTATGCAACATTGACTTTACATTTTATATATCCCTGTGTATTAAACGTGCGGGTACACTACTAGCCTATGCACTAAATGTTTACACGCCATAGCCTCGAATCGCACTCTAGAAATGCATGTGTATTTAATGTTTTAGTTGTCTGAGACTTGGTGGCTGCCTGAAGGGGACCCATCTATTCTTATCCAACTTACACCTCGGGATCAGGCTCCTCCATTGACGGTTCACCATGGCCTGCTGGATCGAATAGTCCTTAGGTTATCGATCCTTCATTTCTTAGCGGTGTGGTTTCATTCTATCATTGTTTCGATCTAGAATTCTCGAGGGGTTATTTCTTTGTTATGTCCTTCGGTGCTTGTCTTCGCTTGCAATCTGGGTTCACTGGACTATTCGCACTGTGTTCTAACATTTTGGAATACTTTGATGGTCTCGAAGCCGCTTCAATGCTCTAGAACTCATTCTGTGGAAGTAGGTTATTTAACATTCCCTCCAAAGGTAAGATTTAAGGTCTTATTTTCCGCACAATCGTCTTTGTTATCAGGGTTAGCGCGTTTATTATAGTCTCTGTTTTCTTTGCATGTTCTAATACAAATTCTCTGTTATGGTGTAAGGTCTGCTTCCCTAGACGGGAGATTTGACTTGGCGTTGTGGCAAACCCTCCTACCGACTTCATCATTTGTGACCAACTTTGGGTATTACGATTCTCTTCAAATCTTTCTAGGGTAGGGTTTTTATGGCTAGGCCGCCAAGTCTAAAAGATAGCGATAATAGTTCTTGATGGGTCTTTCGAGGCCGCTAGATCCGTGGCACCTTTAATAATTTTTTTGTGTCAGTTTCCAAAAGTTTTGTTTGAGGCCCTTTTAAAAAAAGAGACCTACGGATACGGCTAAATTTTGAAGGTTTTTGGCAAGGAAATCAGGATGTCATCCTTGATATTATATTGACAATTAGAACATTTAAAATGTATGACTGGAGCTTTAATGTGATCAGGGTTTCATAATTTAATTGCTGAGTTTTGGTTGTTTTCCCCATTTTATTCAAACACTGAGTTTGGAAACTGAGAGTTATCCTTCTTCAATTTCTTTAGAGTTTTTGGTTTACACTTCATTCGATATAGGGTTATAAAGGGCTCAAAAATGTATAATTTGATTTGCATTGTTTTAGTCCTAGCTTTGTAAAAACTTAGTTTGTTTTTTACTTAAAAGAAAATGCTTTGGTGGCTTCTTTAGAAGTTTGACATGCTATGATTTCTGATATTGGGCTAAAACTGTAAATTTATTTTATTGAAAATAGAATTTGATTCTCTTATCTTGCATATCGTGAGCTCGGCTAAAACTGTAAATTTATTTTATTGAAAATTTCGAGAATTTGATTCTCCTATCTTGCATAATTGATTCGTGAGCTTTGTTATACTATTGATTGTCGTGGTGGAGCTATTCAAAATTAATTTGTATATTTGTTTGCGTCAACTAGGGTTTTAATGCATGTAAATGATTATGGTACACAATCTTTTAAGCATACATGTTTATTTTATCTATCATTGTTTGAAGTTCTTTTGGTTGATAGATGATTTTAATTGCTTTTCCTGAATTAGATAAGATACAATATAGGGAAATTACCCTACTTGGTATTGTAATAGACATGTTTACATGAATGCTTATCTTTTTCAAAATTTGTTTCTCCTTTTAATTTCTTTGCTAATTCTACTGATATTCTTAATATGGTTTCTTTATGTGAATGTAATAAGGTTTTTTTCCCTCAATTTTCTATTATTACTCTTTGAATTATTTCAAAATAAAATATAAAAACTCGTATTGACATAGTTCATGTATTTACGTTGTAGAGGACTGAGTCTGGTATAAGATTTGCACTTTATGAGGAATTCTTTACTTATGTATTTACGCTGTAGAGGACTGAGTCTCGTATAAGATTTGCACTTTAATTTTCCTCCTGGCTGTGAGATTACCTACTTTGATAAATCTTCCCCCGTATTACTCCTAATTTTAGGAGTTTTCTCTCTCTCCTTAGAGACTTTAATGTTTACCATTATCTGGTCTTAACCAGACATAGCCATTACAGACTGCCTGACCATTCAGCATAGTCTCCTTTTCTCATTCTGATCTCAAATCATCCCTATCCTCTTGATCATTTCAATGAAAATACTCTAGGATTTAGTTTTAGAAAAGATTAATGTCTCCATAACTAATTACCTAGTACAATAGTATTTACCCATAAGAAAAATTTATTCTTCCATAAATAAATTCCAAAAATAGTTTATAATTCAAAAAAATAGTAGCAGTTTGTTTGGTTGCAGTAAAAAAATAAAAATTTACATTAATGGGAGATATTACATGTGTTGAAGAAATTGTTTGAAGGAAGTTGTGTGGAGGAAGTGTGTTCTAAGATAGACCTGTGGAGGAAACATGTGAGAAGGATCTTATGCATAGATTGTGTGGAAAAAGCATAGGCTGAGGAAGTTTTGTTTGGAGGAAATGTGTTCGAAAGTGAATGTGTAGATGAAACATATGCAGAGGATGTTATGCATAGAAATGAGCACTTAATACACAATTTTGCTTTCATTAATTAGAGATAGCAGTAGAGCCAAAAACTATATTGCATTGCAGTGCAACGATTAATTTTATTGGGAAGTGCATTTACACCTCAATATAGTAAGATAAATATATCTTTACTTAATATTTAAAATATAGAAAATATTAAATTTATATATAAATTAGATTACAAATATAATTATTTTAAAATATATTAATATAATGAAAAATAATTAAAATTTAATAAAAACTAATATTTATTTTTTATTTTTAATTTGAAATGACATTGGATATTAAAAATATTAAAAATGCTACCTAAAATAACTCTACAGAAATATATAACACAAGAAAAACATAGATAATTCAGGAATTGTTGGATAAAGTCTAAGATTAATGGATCAAGTAATTAACTATACAATCTTATTCAGGGCTTCTCTTAAAAAATATTTATAAAAAAATTCTTAATTGAAATTGTCCCAGAGTCATACCTATTATATATTTTACTTTTACGTAATTGTTAAAATAATTTGTATATAACATATTCACTTCTTCGGGAGCGAGAGCCAGATGATACCCATATCATATACTTACCTAACAAATAAGAAACAGGGACAGTGACACCTATTACCACCTTAGTCCATTAAATAGCACGTGTAATTTTTTTTTATGAATCGTACAAGCCTCACAACATCCCAACGGATTCACTTCTCAACTCATACATTATACCAAATTATCTTTGAACAAATGCTGGTTGTCTTCGTGAAAAACAATCGTTCCTTCCGGTAATACTCGAAGAATAGTTTTATAACAGCGCTTTGGTTATGGTAATCGTGAGAAATGTTATAAATAGATACCGCTGGCTAAATTGTTTCCTCACGATCGCATTCTCTTTCGCTCTCAAATTTTAAGTGCTTCTTCGTTCCGGTACAATCGAGTAGCTACAGGTTCGCGATTAATCGGTTGAAGGACGTTAAAGCCATGCTGCGAGCGATAAATCTTTTGTGTCGTTGTTGGAGCTGTGGGGATGACGATGAAGACGCTCACGAATTTTCGGTCGAGAAGCTTTACGAGTTTGGGGAGGTGATTGGTCGTGGACGCTTGGGCGTGGTATACAAGTGCATTTACAGGACAACAGGAGAGCAATTCGCGTGTAAAAAGATGCCCGCTACCGATAACGCATTGAATGAAATGAATATATTCCAAACCCGTCTACCACCAGGACAACCAGGAATCTTGAATCCCATAGCCTTCTACGTGCATGAAAGCGTGGGGGAATATGGCTTGTCGAAGGATGCGTACATGATTTCAAAGCTGTGTGATGGGGGAGATCTCCAGCATTTTATTGACGCACATGGCGTCGTTCCTGAGAGACTAGCAGCTACAATAATCCAATCTCTGGTCCAATCGCTCCAATACTGTCACTCATGGAAAATCATTCACAGAGACGTAAAACCATCCAGTATTTTTATATCAAACACCGCAAACAATGCTAAACCGCGTTCATGGGATTTTAAACTTGGGAATTTTGATAGGTCAATTTGGAATGGTACGTTGCGCAAAATCTTCTTGAAGATTTATTTGTAAATATTGCAGAACCTTGTAGTATATTGATGGATTATTTATTTTCGCAGGGCGTAAAAATGTGATCATCAGAAAGGATATCGTGGGGTCATTGGTATATTCTGCTCCAGAGATGTTGGGCGGAACTGGGTACTCCTTCGAGATTGATATATGGAGCGCTGGAGCGGTGTTGTACGTTCTGCTCTTCGGGCGGACACCGTTTTATGCGGTGAACGATGCCGCGGTCATGTATGAGCAAATACAAAATACAGACCCGAAGCTGAGCGACCCCTTCTTGCCCTCCATATCGGAGTCGGCAAAGGAACTCGTTCTTGGAATGCTGCAGAAGGACCGCACGCGCCGATTTTCTTGCGATCAAATCTTGAGTGAGTACTTATATTCTTGCGATCAACTCTTGAGTGAGTTTTCCAGTTTCTTGATACCCAAACATTGGTTAGGATGGGCGAGGTACTAAATTTCTGTTTAAACGTTATGGTTGGAATGATGTAGATCATCCTTGGATCTTGGATAATGTAAAAATGCGCGTGGATTCCGACTCCACCATTAACACAGAGATTGTGTCTACCGGCGGGAAAGATGGTGGCCACCAATGAATAGATCGTTGGCATGGTGAACACAGGTGATGAAGGATGACCAAGCGATAGTCGGTAAGAAAGTAATGGGAATTTGCTTATATCATACTATATCACCGCATATTGTGATTTAACTATGATTCAAATGTACTCCGTAGTTACTCCGTGATATGCTATGCTATACAATGTGCAAAGTGCAAGCCATTGAAGAACATTGAAAGGGTTTGTAAGTTCTTTTATTTGGACATCCATTTTATACATTCAAATTTGAGTAAATCATTGAATTATGTTTAAACAGTTTATATTTGAGAATTATTTTGAATTTAATCAAATATGATGTTCTACATCAAATACAATCTAAGCAAACGAATCATCATTTAATTCGATATAATGTATGAGAAACCCGTTTTCCATTTTTCCTGTAGTTATAGAGAATCATCTTTCCATTTTGCTTCGGATAATATAGCTATGGAGAGAGCTTTTGATTATGCTAAAGAAGATACGATGGACTGAATTTCAAATGGAAGTGATAAAGGGATTGAATATTTAAATCTATATTATGAGATGTGCACCTACAACCAACGGTCTGGGGTTCATTATCATACTCATACTTCTATCCCAACAACTCATGTTGAGAAATTCTTCTCTTGCATGTAATTAGAAGGTTAGCATGCTGGGACAATTTTCTTTCTATGGCTGAGGACATGTGCAATTTTAGAACGAATATACCTGAAAATGACATGCCCGTTTGATATTGAACCTGGGCAATCATCGTGGCAATGCTCCATTAATGTTAAACCACAACTTGAAGGGCTTAATATAAAAGCATTAGTTTATTAATACTGGTTTAGTGGATTGGCGTTGTAAAATTTACACTTAGTGCTAATGATTTGAATTCCACGTTTAAGTTTGGGATGCCTTTTTAGCAGCGGTCTTACATTTCTAGCCCTCTTAAAACATGTACTTCTTCCTTTTTTGTACTGGGTGGCACTTCTCAATGTGTCTGACGAAGATAACCAGTTATGTCATAGCCAACCTGCCAAACTGTGTTGAAATCTTCTATTGTCATCAAAATAGTCGCAGATATGTCTTAGCGATCTTACGAAATATATAATTTTGAACATGTATATGGGTGTGTTGTGCTTTGAATAATATATGATAACATTGCATAACGTATTGGTAAACCTGATGATGAGTATGTCACCTTTACCATTGATCATTAATTAACTAATATGATCTATGGATATTATGTTGTTGGTGTAATCAGTGTTTTAGTCTTATGGATGAATTAATTGAGAACTTGTGAATTATGGGAAGATGCACTCGCCGAAGGATCTCAGCAATGAAAAATAGTTAAAAAAAAATTAAAATTTTAAAGAAAAAAATGATGTAACTTAATTTTATTTTATTTATTATTATTAAATTTAATTTCAAGCCTCTTGCATGAGAAGAGAAGGCTAATCATAGTATTTTGACAAATTAATATGGTAATATGTATTACAAAAGAGGTTTTATGTCCATTCTTGATGTTGGTAGTTTTATGATGAAATGTTATGCTATTTTATAATTTTTTGATCATGGCATTTGTGATTTTGGATTATATATTCTAATATGTAAAATATTTAAGATTAATATTCATCTTTTCTTCTCTTACTTTTTTTGCAATAATCTTTAGGATATAGTGATGCATTGTATGGTTTCAAACATTACAGACTATAAAGTGGTAGTAATTTTTTTTGGAAGAGTAAGCTGAAATTTGTTTATTGTGATTTTGATCATCAATTAATGGTGGTAATAAGATTTTGTTGATACGATATTCTTCAGATAATATAATATTGAAGGATCACCGACATGTCAGGTTCATGATGTTTACGTCGTAAGGTGTTTCCATATGAAATGAATGACCCCAATTGCCCTGTGTCGTATTGTTGACCATAGATTTGTGGTGTTAGACGATTGAATGAATCGTGGTCGTTGATCTCACTGATCCAAAATTGAATGAGGAAGCGGACAGACGCACAGTGATATTCCTCGCAGGAGACAAGGGGACGCACAGTGCGGGAGACAAACGTGGGACGCACAGTGATATTCCTCGCGGGAGACAAACCGTCGTGGGAGACAAACGGCCATGGCGAATTCGCATTGGAAAGGTCTCACGATCTTAAATTCACGGCCATGACGGGAATGCAGAGAGTGATCTTGAGTTCGCAGCCGTGGAGGACTGCCGGGAACGTAAAAGGTATGAGATATCAGGAACAAGATTCATGGGTTCGGTTGAGGTCAGTACCAAATCTCTACCCCCAACGCAACTCTCATTTGCATGTTTCCCTCTGCCAACGAGCTCTGCAATCTCCTACCTGCCATACCTGCTACACCATGGGTTGCAGCCGCCAGGGTATGAATAATTCCACATTTCTATCTTTTCTCCACTTTGATTCTGTCTCTGAAGGCCCCTCTTTTTTTAATGCTAAACCCAGTTTTCTTGTTTTAAGCCTAACTCAGAACTCATAATTAGGCCTAGTCACACTCCAGCCCACCCTTACCTGATGCATTGAAGATCCTGTAAATTGGGTTCTGTCACACTCCTGCCCACCCTTACCTGACGCATTGAAGCTCCTGTAAATTGGGTTCTGGAACTGGATGCTTGCTCCCTGAGAATTTGCACGGTAATAATGATGGTCCTTCAAGGTAATATAACTTTGCTCGGTTGCTTGCTGTGACAGAACTATGGCCGCAACAATGATTTCCTCTGCGCCTGTATTTTCACTAATATGGCCATTGCTCTGCAGAGATGACTTGCAGAAGTCCGGGTACTGTGATGCTTGGCACGCTAATTCTATTTTCTGGCTGGAGGAATATTTCTGCATCGGGAGCTCTTCATAGCCATTGTCGTCTGCGAGATAATAACTAGCTGAAAAGTGTTGAGCAGAGAGCGCTAGAAGTGGGGTCGTGATTAAGAGAAGCGAAGCCACGATATTAATTCTGAGAAGCACTGTAAAACCCATCATGAATGTGCTGTCAAATATGAATATCTTTAATACAGCTTATTATGGTTGTGGTTTATGGACAATTCTTTATGCGAATCCTATTTCCACCGCTATGACAATATTAATGCACCCTGACATGCTGGGGCGATAGCGAAATATAACGCGCGCCGTTTTTTTATTTTTCTCTAGTCATCACTGGCGTGTTATATTTGGCTATCGCCCCGGCATGTTAGGGCGCATTAATATTGTCATAGCCGTGGAAATAGGATTCGCCATTCTTTATAATCAGGCCATTAAAATCAGCCAGCTATATAATTCATTATGTTTTATTGCTACGTAAGAAGAGAATAAGAGGCAACCCTGCTTTATGTTTTTTAGGGTTTAATATTATCTTTGCAAGTTACATAATGAAATATGTAATTTAGAATTAAAATGATATCTTGTGTTGGAGGGGGTGTGCGTGTGCCAAATGGTAGATGAGCTCTATTAATAACAACCAGCCATGCTTCATCTTCCGTTGGAGGGGGTCTGCGTGTGCCAAATGGTAGATGAGCCCTATTAATAACAACCAGCCATGCTTCATTTTGTTTTTTGTGCCTGGATTTTAATGAGTCAGTTGAGGCTATTAGGTATAGAATGTGTTATCTTTTATTTAATATTTTTTTATTAAATTGAAACCACTGTCGTTCAAATTCCACAAAACAATTCAATAGAAAAAGAAATGAAAGCTTATGTGAAAAGAATTTCCACAGATTGTCAGATGCTACAAGTTTCATTTGATAAACAGGGTTTGTTGCGCAGGTTTATGGTTTCTTGCTAAGGCACAATTTGATATGCAAGTTCGTCCAAATTTATCATTCATTATTTATTTCCAAATTTTCAATCAAATTTATTTCTAAAATTTAATAGATTAAATGTGGTAAGCAGGTCGGCAGAGCTTCCATTTGATATAGAGGTTCGCCAAGTGCGATAGATTCACCCTGAAAACCTTTATTAAATTGTTCCATCCTCAATATAGAGTTTGAAGTATGTAAAAAAATATCAATCTTAAAACTGGATTTTTTATTCAAAGCTAAATCTCAACTTGCTTTTCGGACTAAATGCCCAACAGAAAGTTTGGCATGAACCTAGTTTATGTTTCAATGTAGTATGATTCATAATTAAGACCAACCAGATAAAAAAGTAGATCTTGGTTTAAATAAAGAGTAATGTAAAAGGTTTTTATATTGTTTTCTATTTAATCTAATCTCAAGATTTTCAAAATAAGTTTTTTTTAAGGGAATATGAAGTGGACATATGATACATTCTCAAATGAAAGTATTGTGTTCGTTTTTAAATGGGTTGGAGTGTAAAGTACATATGTTCTAAGTAATGTATTTGATTTATTTATTTTTTTAATTGGGTAGTAATAAAATGTGGGTATTTAGGGGTTAATATTCGTAGTGGGCTAATTTTCCATGCTTTTTCCAAAAAAAAAGTTCATCAATTTCCATTTTTTTTCTAAATTATTCACCCAAATTTTATAGTACACCATTATAAAATAGCACAAATCCTCCAAACGCATCACTAGAATACTAGCACTATTACATTTTGGCTTTTGTGAGACATTCTTTCAATGTGGCAGTTGTGAGGTATTCTTTTGGGCTAATTTTCCATGCTTTTTCCAAAAAGAAGGTTCCCAAATTTCCATTTTTTTCTAAAATTATTCACCCAAATTTTATAGTACACTATTTTCAAATAGCACAAACGCTCCAAACACATCACTGGAATACTAGCACTATTACATTTTGGCTTTTGTGAGGTATTCTCATAATTTGTTTTCATGTAACAGAAATCAACCTTTAAGTATTTTATAACTATAAAAGTTACTGACAATATAACTTATCACTCTTGACACATGGTTCACATAGGCCTGTTGAAATGAGGCAGTTTCAAGTCACCATTCAATTCATGCAACAATCACAACAGTTTCAAGTCACCATTCAATTCATCCAACAATCACTTAGTGACCGATTTCCATAAGTGTTTTGTAGCATACACAATCTTTAGTTAACTATGTTGCAATCCATCTATTTCACCCACTAAAATAACACAATTTGATCCCATTAAAATATCACATACCCTCCAAACACATCACTGGAATACACTAAGGGACCCATTCTTGATTACATTTTGGCTTTTGTAAAGTATTCTTTCAATGTGATTGGTCTAAGTCATAATTTTATTTCATGCAACCAGAATCAATCCATGAGTATTTTATAGATGTAAGGGACTGAGTCTTGATTACATTTTGGCTTTTTTAAAGTATTCTTTCAACGTGATTGGTCTAAGTCATAATTTTCTTTCATGCAACAACAATCAATCCATGAGTATTTTATAAATGTAAGGGACCCAGTGTTGATTACATTTTGGCTTTTGTAAAGTATTCTTTCAATGTGATTGGTCTAAATCATAATTTTCTTTCATGCAAGAACAATCAATACATGAGTATTTTATAAATGTAAAAGTTACTACCAACATATAATTTACTACTCTTGACACATGATTCACACGGGCCTGTTGAAATGAGGTCATTTTCAAGTCACCATTCAATTCATGCAACAATCACTTTGTGACAAACCATTAAGATCATTATATGTTGGTCCCTTAGACCGTGAGGTCTTGTGAACTTCATTGAAATTCATTCATTCATTCAAGTATTTTGTGGCATAACTCATCAAGCTTTAGCTAACTATTTTGTAATCCAACTCATTCACCCATCCATTCCTAGACCATATTAAACTAGCACAAGTCTATTTTATAACTATAAAAGTTACTGCCAACATATAACTTACCACTCTTGACACATGATGCACTCATGCCTTATTGAAATGAGGTCATTTTCAAGTCACCATTAAATTCATGCAACAATCACTTTGTGACCAATCATTAAAATATTTATTTGTTGGTCTCTTAGACCATGAGGTCTTGTGAACGTCATTAAAATTCATTCATTCAAGTACTTTGTGGCATAATTCATCGAGCTTTAGTTAACTATGCTGCAATACAACTCATTCACCCATCCATCCCTAGATCCTATTAAAGTAGCACAAGTATACAAAGTTGTCATGCAACAACAATCAATGCACAACTATTTTATTATTGTAAAATTTAGCTAAATCTTAATGGTGTGAACGTCATTAAAACTCATTCATTCAAGTATGTTGTGGCATAACTCATCAAACTTTAGTTAACTATGCTGCAATACAACTCATTCACCCATCCATTCCTAGATCCTATTAAAGTAGCACAAGTCTACGAAGTTGTCATGCAACAACAATCAATGCACAACTATTTTATTATTGTAAAAGTTACTGAAAACTTAATGATGTAATACTAAAGTTCTGGAAACCATTTTAGAACTCTCAACATGTGATCCACAAGGGCATGTTGACTACATGTTTTTGTTTCAATAGATTGGTGATCGCTTGTACCGATCCATTCTTATCTCCTACTAAATTATCACAAACCCTTTAAATCACACTCTCAGGTATACTGCAAAAATGTAGATTAGTTCCAATCTGCTAATATAGAAATTATATTGCAACTACCAAAAAGTGAATCAATAGATAATCTATCAGCTATAATCTATCAGCCACAGATACAGAGCATTGGATTCCCTATGCCCAATCTGATGTTCAAGACTATCATTCTATAGGGTCTCATGTTCCAAGCTAAACTGCATGAAAATTAACATAGAATACCATCAACGACACAAGATTGAAGCAACAACATATTTAAATTTAAATTTTGGCAAAATTATATTTGAATACAGGTCTATTTACATATGGAAATATCATAAACAAAAAATTATTGAGACCTACTCAAAGCCCATCAACAAAAGATGTAAAACAATGAATTATATATATTGGAAGAATATGGTTATGTTCAAGACTATCATTCTACAGGGGCTCATGTTCCAAGCTAAACTGCAGAAAAATTAACAAGAATACCAGCACTGCCATAAGCTTGAAGCAGTAGCCTATTTAAATTTAAAATTTGGAAAAACTATATTTGAACTACATGTATACTTACATACAGAAATATCATAAATAAAAAATTATTGAGACGTACTCAAAGGTCATCAACAAAAAATGTAAAATGATGAATTATATATATTGGAAGAATATGATTATGTTCAAGACTATCATTCTACAAGGGCTCATGTTCCAAGCTAAACTGTAGAAAAATTAACTTATAACACTAGCAATGCCATAAGGTTGAAGCAATAGCCTACTTAAATTTAAATTTTGGCAAAATTGTATTTGAACTACAGGTCTACTTACATATCGAAATATCATAAATAAAAAATTACTAAGACGTACTCAAAGCCCGTCAACAAAAAATGTAAAATGATGAATTATATATACTAGAAGAAATTGATCACCCACCTTCTTCAAAAAATCCAAATGTATCCGATAAATAAAACCATATTCCTTAGATACTTAGAAGTTTGAGGATGTCAACAGAATATTCAAAAGACCGACCTAGCATTCAGTCTACTAGTGAAAATGTCCAGTATTGATGAATTTCACAAGGTATGGAAATTTTCAACTAGAAATTTACATATGTTTTGACAAGGGCTATTTACATAACATAGCCCAAAACTTTCTAAGAATGGTGCCACCAGTGGTAGTTTTTCATTCAACTTGGAAGAATAGACAAACTTCAATTTGGTTTCCTGGAGTAATTCTGATTTTCATACTTATCTAGTGTTGGAGCTGCAACTGTCATCAACTAGTAAGTTGGCAAGGCTTCGAAAAGAAACAAACCCAAAACATGGATCTGAACACTTTTTATGAACAACTCTCAGCTCATTGTAATAGATTTCCTACCTATAATTGATTAAGAAACCTATGATGTCTAGAAGTAGGCAATCTTTAGAAGGTTAAACTCATTGAAAGCATGATGCCTTAAAAACTAGAAGACTTACTTGAGATCTGCTTTAGGGTAGACGGTGTGAAGGATAAGTTTTTTACTCCAAGCTTCAATGGCTCCAACAATTTTTCATGCATTTTCAAATATGTAACGACAACCATGATGTTGTTCACAATGTCGTATTGTTTTTTTCACCTCTTCCATTACAATCTACTAGTATTTTTGAATAACACCATAAATAGGTAGCATATGGAAAAATTACATTTCGGAAGACAAAAAAAAAAGAAAGCAAAACAAAACCAAAAAAAAAACAAAAAAAAAGAAGCAAAACTCTTTAAAATAATGTACAAAAACATGTTCACATAAACAAAAACAACTACATGGATAATGGATAACGTCTACATGACATTACTATTATTTACAAAATAGCCATATTCAAAATACACATAGCTAATAATTTCAAGTATAACTCATTCTCATCCACCGTAGCTTTCAACAATGTCCATTCACATGTTGTTATTCTTCCACACACTACTATTAGTTACAAAATATCCATATTCAAAATGCACATAACTAATACTTTCAATTGTAACTCATTAACATTCACCCTTTCTTTCAACAATGTCCATTCACATGTCGCTATTCTTCCACAAACTATTATTATTTACAAAATATCCATTTTCAGAATACACATAACTAACTATTGCAATTGTAACTCATTATCATCCACCCTTGCTTTCAACAATGTCCATTCATATGTCTCTATTCTTCCCCAGTCTATGCCTTACGGCGTTTCCTTTGCAACATAGGTGCAAATGCTAATAAAATAAAGAAATTAATAAATGTAGTATAAATCGTCGATAGTAAAATAAAGTCTCAAAAATACGATTGATTAATGATAAATGGAAATTGGAAAATACATTCACAAGTAAATTATGAAGATATCCTTACTGACCAGAAAATTATAATGCAAATATTGTTCATTGGGTTACGTTAACAAATGTCGTTATTTACAAATTTGTATAAAATAAAACATACCAACTTCAAATTATATAATATTTTGTTAATCAAATTAAATAAATATTTTATTGTATAAACTAAAAAATTAATATTAAGTAATTCTTATAAATAGTTTGTTGATTATAATGTATTTTAATCTTAATATTATTAGAAAAATTAAGATTACTATTTAAAAATAAGCTGTTATGTTGGGTGCTTTGAGTTAATCTATCAAACAACAAAATTACACTAATAAAGGAATAAAAACAAATTTTGTAATTAAAATCACAGAGAATTAAAACTAGCACCTATAATGGATATTTTTGAGTTAAATTAATTAAATGTGAAAAAATAAAATACGTTGATTGAAATAGGCCGATAAAAATAAAATAACTAAAACATTAATTAGAGGTATGGTTAAAAATATAATTTCCTCAATTACTTTGTTTAAAATATTAAAAAAGTAATTTAAGTTAAGAAGATAATTTAAGATATTAATTGAAGGCGTTAATTGAAAATGCAAAAAGAAAAGTACTCTTTTGTTTCGCAATAAATAAAATTTTCCCATTGGTCTTGTATTCTAGTGTAATTTTATATTAGTAAAAATCACTTCACTAAAAGTGATTGATATATGATTATAAGAAAGATTCATATGTAAAATAGAAAATGATAATGATAGTAATATATCAACTATTTTTACTTAATTGGTTGGAAAAGTGAGGAATATTAGACTATGGTTGATTACAGGTGATCTTTGTTGAACATTGTAAGTTATGGTAGATGATTGTTTACTATGGTCAAAATATGGTTCACTATGGATTACCATGGCTAACCATAGCTTTCCACGTTTAATTATAATGGACTATGCTATATTAAAAATGACTTTCATTCATTATGGTCAACCTACCATGGCTAACCATAGTTTTCCATGTTTAACTATAATGGACTATGCTATATTAAAAATGATTTTCATTCATCATGGTCAACCGTGATTGACCATCGTTTTCCATGGTTTCCCACTTAACCGTGCTTGACCACCCAACCATGGTTGACCATGGTTAAAGTTATTATGAAAGGTTAAATATGGTAGATAAAGTTGGAGGATAATTAAGGTTCACCATGGTTGATCATGTTTGACCATGGTTGACCATGTTTGTCTATGCTTGATCATGGTAGACCATATTCATTATGGATGACTCTTGTTTACCATGTTGTGTAAGGTTAAATATGGTTGATCATGTTTGGCCATGGTCGATAATGACAAGCACGGTTGAAAATGGTCCATCATTGTAGACCATGTTGACTGTGGTTGACCGTGTTGTTTATCTTTGACCATCAAGATAAATTAATGACCAGGTTGACCATGGTTAAGTATGGTTTCCTATGGTCAACCATGAAGGGTATAGTTAACCATGGTTCGAAATGTTGTCCATGCTAGCCATGATAGAATTTCGTAGAGTGGGCTCAATAGCTGACTATGTTTGAGTATAATTGGATTTAGTTTACCATGGCTTCCCATGGTCAACCATGGTTGACCATATTTTATCATGGTTTCACTAAGCTAACCATTCTTGATCATGTCATCTAAGGTCAGACCATGGTTGACCATGATAGCCAAGTCATCCATGATCAACAACTTGATCACATTGTTTAAGGTTTACCATGGTTGATTCTGGTTTCCCATGGATCTCCATTATTGACCATTGTTGACTCTTTTCAACCATGGATAATTCATTGACCATGGTTAACTATGTGTGCCTATGGTTAACCATGAAAGGCTATAGTTAACCATGGTTAACACTATTTAGTGATGGTTGGAAATGTTGAACATGCTACCCATGGTAGAATTTGGTAGTGCAAGGTTGAAAACAACAACCTATGATTGACCATAGTTGATTATGATTGAGCATAACTAAACATGATCGACCATGTTCAACCATGTTTGATCGTGGTATTACCAAGTTGATCGTGTTGTCTATGATCACACCATCATTGACCAAGGTTTTCCATTATTAATCATGGTGGACCAAGATCAGCAAAGTATCTATCGTAAAAAAATTAACCATGTTTCTCCATTGAACTATGGTTAACTACTTCACCATGATCAACAAATTATGTATAGTCAACCACTTGACCATTGTTCCTCACTGAACTATGGTTAATTGCTTGACAATGTTGTTTAAGGTTAACCATGGTTGCTTATCGGTTCCCATGCATATCCATCATTGCCAATTTCTAACCATGGCCAAGTGGTCAACCATGGACAATTCATTGAACATGGTTAACCATGGGTACCTATGGTGATGGCCCACAATATTGTCATAATAATGTTGCAAATATCAAGAATCTCAACATTAGTTATCAACTATGGCTTCATGCAAACTGAGGAGGGGTCAAGATTATATGTACAATTGACACTATCTTTTTCCTTTTCTAATCCTCATATAGGTGAAATATGTCGTTGTGTGTAGGTTAGATGAACTGAAATCTAGTCAAGTTGCCAACCTAACTATGCAATTGGAAAGTGAAATTGTAGAAAATACTTGTAAACGTGAAATGGAAAACACCTATGTTGATTGTAGGAAATAGAAAACACAGTTTGATTGAAAATACAAGACTCAGAAAGTAAACTTGAAATCTATTTTGTAGAAGCTAAGAACAACACTTTGAAAGCATAAAGTAAAAGGATCTAATGGAAACTTCATGACCTCTCTTCTCCTCCAAAATTCATCATCAACATCTGAGACATGTTATAACATGATAAAGAAACTCAATGAATAATTTATTGTTTAAATGGAAGAAGAAAATAAGTTGTTCATAGGTCACTACAAGATTCCCTATTTCGCTACTGGAAAAACCTACAAGCAAGAAAAGCCGCTCAAATGTGATTTTAAGACGAGAGAATGGGGTAAAGATTATGGAAAATGATGCTATTTAGATGGTAAAATAATAAAAACACTAATTATAATATTTAGTACTATGAAACCAAGTTCTATCTACCCTCTCTAATCATAATCTTGGCTAGATGGTAAACATGAATTTGAAAAAATTGTAGCAATAGGTGAAATGAGTTGGAAAGAGACTTGAAAATGAAGTGGTAAGTAATATGAGTGATCTAAAATGTTTGACATATTGTATAAATTATTTTAAAAAAAAGGTTATCTCATAAAACTACCTACCCAACCAAGTATAAGGCTATCAATGTGTAGTTTATAGAAATGTTAATTTAAGAGTTGAACAAAGCAAAACAAAACCATTAAAAGGATAGTAATAAAAATAGAAGATGACTCTTGTAATATCCCTGGAGCAAGCTACGATTTTATTAACATGGAAAAAATATATATTATTTATTCATAGGTGGTTGTGATTTCAATGGTTGGTTCCAAGAATAAGTTAGAAAACGTTTCCCAATTTTGAACAGTTTGCAACTACCTATGGTTATCTATATCATTCGTTTTCAAGCTCAAAATTTGGGAGGAGTTCTTCATTTTTTCTTTGCACGAAGGTAAAGGGATTAAGTAGGTCGAATTTAAATAATTAAGATAAGCAATTGAAATATTCGAAGCTATAAAGCATGCTGTAGGGTGAGAAGCTATCGAAATGGAGATTACTTGGACTAGACTATTAGAGTACGTTTCTTCACTGGCAACCATGCCAAATGAATAAGGAGAGGATGATTTATTTCCAAATTGATGTTAGTGGCGAGATGTTGAAGTTCTTCTTCCTGGAACCATGAGTGAATTTCATCTCATGTCCATTTATCATGTCAATAGAGCGTTTGAAGCATTTACCTTCTCCAACAAGCAATAAGCATTCTATGTTAACTAATTGGGGAAATAAGGAAGATATGTGTTCCCAATGTATCTTTTTGAAGTAGAAGATCATTCCAAGAGAGGTCCCTATGGAAATTTTGGTCATGTGTTGGGCCATTTTTGTAGTGATTCATTGGAGTAGTGGAGTGGTAAGTAATATTTTGCAGTAAAAATTTCAAAAGTTTCATTAATATTCCAAGTATCATTGCTTCCATTACTTCTTAAGATTTTTTCTCCCAAGACCTGCAAATTATAAGATGGCAATAAGATTGTTCTTTCTACCCATAATTTTGGTGTTTCTTTTAACATAAGAAAAATGAATATTTGTCTATTTTTTCTTAATTCAGGAGGTGTTTCTTTTAAAAACTACAAGGTTCTCGATGGGACTATGGATTGTATGCCTTTCCAAAGAAGGTTGATTCCCCACGTCTTCATTTTGTCAATAATATCATCTATGGAACTGACTTCTTGACTTGACAAATTTTGGTTCATATAATGCCAAATATTAATAGAGTTGTGCTAATATCAATGATCATTATTTTTCCTTGATAGGAATAATATAGTCGTGATTTTATTAATGCAAAGGATTTTGCATTTATAATAATAAATAACTTGTATTTTAAGACTATAATGCATTTATTTAATGCACAAGAAGTATGGATAAAGAGGCAAGCTCTTACAATTGTGTGTATTTTCACAAGGCATTGAAAATTAAAACAACAAGATTAGCCACATTTACATTATTAACCTATGTTAATCCTTCGATAATTATATGAATGGTTTTGTACTAAGAAGAACAAGTATATTGTTATACATAGTTTTGTATTAGAAAAAAGTAAATTGTTATCTATTATTTTGCAACAAGCACGATAATTAGAAATAAATACCATGGTTATGTGAATTTATTTTGTTGCAGGATAATTAGAAATCAATACCATGGCTATGTGAATTTATTTCCACAGCTTTGTATTTTGATTAAATGCATTAGAAGTATGGTTTCTTAGATAGTAGTAATGGAAATTTCATATGTTAAATAGTTATGACTTTTTAATTTGACAATGCATTTAAATGTAAAATATTAGTTATGGATATGAGTTTTAATTTTATTTATGCATGTACAAGGAAATGTTTTCAAACCAAGAGGTACAACATGTAGAATACTATAAGTGGTTCTAACATAAAAAGGAGAATCAATAGAGATTGAATATTGGAAATAGGGAGATTTTGTTTCCCTCACATTATATATTTGATGGAAAAGTCATAATCTTTTGCGTTTCGATAAATTCATATTTAAGATAATCATGATGTTATATTTTTACTAATGACAATGGTTTTAGGAAAGATTCATGACTTTCACAAACAATGAAGTAATAGTTTTTAAACTAATATCTTTTACATTGATTGAAATATGGATTATAACTAATACTATTGTAGGTGGTGAGGTCATTATGTATAACTATTGTTACATATAAAGTGAAAATTCATCAAATGTAGTTTACAATGAGTAACTTACTACAACAAATAACCATTCCAAAGAGATATTGTGCTCAAAGAACTATTGGGTAAAGTGTTTGAGAAACATGACTTTATGTTTAATGTAATGGCCTCTAGTTAATTATGCTTGAATTTGAGATTATGTTTTTTTTATAAAATTTCAACAATAGACAAGGGATTTTATCCCTTTCGGACATTGAATGAGGGGTCAACTCCCTCATGAAATGTTTAATAGAATAAATTATTGCTGATTTTTTCCTTTGGGTTTCCATTGTATATTGGTGTTCATTTATGTGCTTTTGATGGTGATTTTAGTCATCGTAAGGACTAAATAGTCATTATTGAAACTAAAATGACTATCAGAATGACTGGGATACAATTCTAGTTTCTGTATGGGGGTGATGGTATGCCTACTGGTAAGGGTTCATCATAAGTGAAATGTGAACATAGTGAAATGGAGGAGAAAAATTGAATGAATCTAGTGCCAACCAACCACTAATCTTGAGTCAATTGTTGAGGCAATTGGAGTATTATGCTTCCATGTTGCTGCTTGGATGCATTCTAGGTGTAGAAGGGGCTGCTCTAACTCAACTTCCTGCACGGAAGCTTCTATAGTCACCCAAATACATTTTAGTTCACCTTTCTGAGATGTTTCACTTAGGAACCTCACAGATGAAGGAATAAAAATAAAGTGAATTCCACCATTTTTTTGTAAATCGTAATGCCATTGACTTATTTGCATTACTGGTTGTGTAAACATACAAGTAAGCAAACATGTACTACTATGTGTGTTTCTTGTGAATTTGAGTTGTATTTCATCCATGATATCTTGCCATTGTTCATGATATTTGATTTCTATTTGGAGGAAGGAATGAGGAGTCACTCTAGGAGAGGTCGCTAGACAAATTTTGAATATAAGTTGTGTTATCTAAATAAAATTTCATTATGTAGATTAAAAATTAACTTAGTTGTGCTATTTGGAGGAAAACTCTTAATAATATTGTGAATTAAAAATAAGCTAGCTTCGAGAGGGTAAAATTTGAAAACAAAATTGCACGAGAACTTTTTGAAAAGAATCCATGTGAACATTGAATATATCGATAAGGAAGTAATGTTATATTTTCTTGAAGTCAAATGCATGTGAACCTTGCACAAGAAAGGTAAAGAAACTATATTATTTTAATAAGAAACAAAATTGCAAGGAATTAATGTGTAGAAATATAGATTACTTTAATTGGAAAAGGAAATAAATATATGTTTATATTGTTAGTCATTTCAAAGATCTCTAAAAAAAAACACATGGAAACCTTGCACATAAGAGATAGAAATACATTTCATATATTTAAAATAAAACATATACATTTGCATGCAATAAAAAGAATAAACTCTTTGAAATAAAATATATCTCTTGCATGCAATCAAAGAATAATTTCTTGGAAAAAGAAAAAAAAAGAGTGCATATGAATTTTTTGAACAAAAATATTGGCCATGTTATTTTAGAAATACTGCATGGTAAAAGATAGAATAGTTGTGCTAATTCCTTGGAAATAAAAATATATGAATTCTTATGCATTAGCTTATAAGAAACAGGATTATTTTCTTTGAAAATTGCTTATGAAACATGTGCATATAGAAAACAACCCATGCTTGTTTTCAGAAAATATTGTGTGTTTTTATGCATAGAAGGAATCATAATTGTGTTAAAAGAACACAACTTTCATGCACGGAATGATTTAAGAAGTCATGCTATTTTTCACAAGGAATGCATGTGAGCTTTGCTTGAGAAAATATAAGGAAATTGAGTTCTTTTATTAAAAAAAGGATTGCATCAAATTATGTGTGGGAAGTTAGACTATTAATTCCTTTGAAGCTATTCACATGATTCACATGCATTAGATTCCTAAAAAGAGCGACTAGACTCTTAAAGAGGAATATGTGCTTATTTGATTAGATTTTCTTTATGAGAAATGTGCAAGAAAATAGAACTATTATGCTTGGTGTTTCTTGAGGGGAAATAAGTTCTTTGCATGTATAATAATAGAACTATTAACTTTGATATTTATTGAGAATAGATATGTTATTTTTTTGCACGAAAAATAGAAATATTGTGTTTGATCTCTTGAAAGGAAATATGATCTTTACATCCATGAAAAGTACAAATATTATGTAGGATCCTTTCAAAAGAAATATGCATGGAAAAAAAAACTATTACGATTATTTTGGAAAAAGAATAATTGTAAAGGTGCATAAGAGTACAACCATGATGTTAATTTTCATGAAGGGAATATTCACAATTATGTTAGTATGATATGGGGAAGAATTTATATTGCATGAAATAATGTGTTACTTATTTGTGGAAAATATTGTTCATTTTCATGCAATATGTAGTTATATAGTTTTGGAAAAGGGATATGTGTATTTATGAAAGAAGGATAGTTATCATATTAATGAACAAGTGGTTGCATGCAAGAAATCATTACTAATGTGTTAACTCTATTTTCGAATAGGATAGGTGTTGTTATGTACTATATTTATTGTAAATAGTTGTCTTTTGGAAAAAAAAATTGTCAAAATTGTGTTGGAAAGAACATGTAGTTACATGCACAAGCATAATATATAGGAAAGGACATGTAGTCAC